>JAJQKJ010002268.1:45000-160000 GCA_029574335.1 Rana kukunoris | reverse complement strand
ATCGCCGTTCCTGATCACTATGAGGAGAGAGAGAGAGAGAGAGAGATCGCCGTTCCTGATCACTATGAGGAGAGAGAGAGAGAGATCGCTGTTCCTGATCACTAGGAGGAGAGAGAGAGAGAGAGATCACTGTTCCTAATCACTATGAGGAGAGAGAGAGAGAAAGAGAGATAGAGAGTTAGTTGTTTCTGATTACTAGGAGGGGAGAGAGAGAGAGAGAGAGAGAGAAAGAGATCGCTGCTCCTGATCACTAGGAGGGGAGAGAGAGAGAGAGAAAGAGAGAGAGTTGTTCCTGATCACTAGGAGGAGAGAAAGGGAGAGAGAGAGAGAGAGAGAGAGAATGATCAGAGAGAGAGATCGCCGTTCCTGATCACTATGAGGAGAGAGAGAGAGAGAGAGATAAAGTGAGTATAGATCTCGGTTTGTCCAAAGCATCTTGGACTCCTCCCTCCTGATGAAGACCCCTCTAGTTATATAAAGATCTATATAGAGGAATCAGGATCTCCTTCCTCCTGATGAAGACCCCTCTAGTGATATAAAGATCTATGGGCACTGACTGGCAACATAGGCACTGTCAAAAATCAGTAAACAAGTGATGCCCAGCAATGCCACCCCTCAGTGTCCATCAGTGGCACCCCTCAGTGTCCATCAGTGGCACCCCTCAGTGTCCATCAGTGGCACCCCTCAGTGTCCATTAGTGCCACCCCTATGTGTCCATTAGTGCCACCCCTCAGTGCCCATCCATGCCCAGTGCCCACCTATCAGTGCCCATCTGTGCCACCCATAAAAACCGCCCATGCGTGCCCATCAGCGCCGCCTATGAGGGCCTATCAGTGCCCATCAGTGCTGCCTCATCGGTGCCCATTAGTGCCGCCTCATCGGTGCCCATTAGTGCCCATCAGTGCCACCATATGACTGCCCGTAATTGAAGAAGAAAAAAACGTACTTATTTACAAAAAAAATTTACAGAAGAAAATAAAAACTTATTTTTTTTCTGAAATTTTCGGTCTTTTTTTAGTTGTTGCGCACAAAATAAAAACCGCAGAGGTGATCAAATACCACCAAAAGAAAGCTCTATTTGTGGGTCCAGTGTAGCACGACCGCGCAATTGTCATTCAAAGTGCGGCAGCGCTGAAAGCTGAAAATTGGCCTGGGCAGGAAGGGGGTGCAAGTGCCCCCCCCCCCCAGTCCGGAAGTGGTTAACCAACGAAACGGCCTATTTATTGGGAAGAAATAATTCACCCGAAGAGCTGCGAGTTATTTTCTCGATTTGTTGTCTGTAAATACGACACGACCCGCGGCAATTAGAGACAAATGTTAGACACGACTCGTTCTCTGCATGGGCGGTTTGAAACCGAAAAAAAAAAAAGGGCAGCGCTGTAAACACGACGCCAATTAAAAGTTTCGGGAACAAAAAAAATAAATATTTTTTTATAATAATAGGAGAATAAAAATGGAATATAATCGTCCCGGAATAAAAAGGAGTAATCGTTCCCGGCTGTGCGCTCCTCTCCCGCTCAAGGATCCTCTCACCTTCCTGCGTCCCGCGGACCTTCATCAAAGCGCCAACCGCCAAGTATTAATGTTAGGCAGCCGATTGCCCTCCAACTCAACCTTAACTATGCGGCTAAACCAAAAACACCGTTTATTAAACTCTCCCCCCCCCCCCCCGCACAGACATAACACCGTCCCCGCAATGCTGTAAACAGAGTCTCTCCCAGACGCACGACACTGAAGACAGGCCAGGGGGGAACACTGCGGATATTTAGAGAAGGCAAAAAACGTACGGAAATTTTACACCCCGGTTATATATAGAATCCATTTTGCCTACATTAACCACTTAAGACCCGGACCAAAATGCAGGTAAAGGACCTTGCCCCTTTTTGCGATTCGGCACTGCGTCGTTTTAACTGACAATTGCGCGGTCGTGTGACGTGGCTCCCAAACAAAATCGGCGTCCTTTTTTCCCCACAAATGGAGCTTTCTTTTGGTGGTATTTGATCACCTTGGCGGTTTTTATTTTTTGCGCTATAAACAAAAATAGAGCGACAATTTAAAAAAAAATATCAATATTTTTTACTTTTTGCTATAATAAATATCCCCCAAAAATATATAAAAAAACATTTTTTTTCCTCAGTTTAGGCCGATACGTATTCTTCTACATATTTTTGGTAAAAAAAAAAAAAAAAATCGCAATAAGCATCTATCGGTTGGTTTTCGCAAAATTTATAGCGTTTACAAAATAAGGGATAGTTTTATTGCATTTTTATAAAAAAAATTTTTTTACTACTAATAGCGGCGATCAGCGATTTTTTTCGTGACTGCGACATTATGGCGGACACTTCGGACAATTTTGACACATTTTTGGGACAATTGTCATTTTCACAGCAAAAAATGCATTTTAATTGCACTGATTACTGTGAAAATGACAGTTGCAGTTTGGGAGTTAACCACAGGGGGCGCTGTGACTTTGAGTGTTCCCTGTGTGTGTTTACAACTGTAGGGGGGTGTGGCTGTAGGTGTGACGTCATCGATCGCGTCCCCCTATTACAGGGATGACGCGATCGATGCTGCGGCCACAGTGAAGCACGGGGAAGCCGTGTTTACACACGGCTCTCCCCGTTCTTCAGCTCCGGGGACGGATCGCCGCACTGCAGCGGCGATCGGGTCCGGGGATCCCGCGGTCCCGGTCCTGGAGCTTCAGACCGGGTCACGGGAGCGCGTCCGCGGACGCGCCCGCGACCCACGGCTGGGTACTAAAATCAACGTATATATACGTTGATGTGCCCAGCCGTGCCATTCTGCCGACGTATATGTGCAGTAGGCGGTCCTTAAGTGGTTAAAAAGTAAATCTGAGAGATGGGGGGGGGGGGGGAGAGACGATCACCATTTGTTCAAGTAAGAAATTCACTTAAAGGAGTTGTAAAGGATTTTTTTTTTTTTGCTGAAATGACTGTGTACAGGGTATAGAGACATAAAAGTGAACCGATTCCTTTTAAAAATGATTAAAAATAGATAAAAATCAATCATATAATGTGCCTGCACTTTCAGTTTCGTTTTTGCTGTTGTTTCCTGTCTCTCTGATGTACAGAGCCACAGAGCCAATAGAGGGCAGTGATGGTTTGTAAAACCAAACTGTATTGGTGCTGAGGGGTTTTACACACACACACCTCCTTGATTAGTGACCACAGTGAGAAATCTCCCAGTACTGTGGTTATCAGGAAACTGACAAGCAGGAAGTGTGGAGATCAGAGAAGAATTACAGCAACATCGAAGAAAAACCCCCCCAAAAAAAAAAACGAACAATGAGGACATGAAAACAGCACTGCATTAAGGTAAAGGAAGATATTTAACTAAAAAAAAAAAAAATATTTCCTTTAGTGACCCTTTAACCACTTAAGCCCCGGACCATTATGCAGGTTAAAGGACCCGGCGCTGCGTCGCTTTAACTGACAATTGCGCGGTCGTGCGACGCGGCTCCCAAACAAAATTGGCGTCCTTTTTTCCCCACAAATAGAGCTTTCTTTTGGTGGTATTTGATCACCTCCCGGGGTTTTTATTTTTTGCGCTATAAACAAAAATAGAGCGAGAATTTTGAAAAAAAATCTATATTTTTTACCTTTTGCTGTAATAAATATCCCCCAAAAAAAGATATATCATTTTTTTTCCTCAGTTTAGGCCGATACGTATTCTTCTACATATAATTAGTAAAATAAGCGTTTATCGGTTGGTTTGCGCAAAATTTATAGCGTTTACAAAATAGGGGATAGTTTTATTGCATTTTCAAAAATAATTTTTTTTTTACTACTAATGGCGGCGATCAGCGTTTTTTTTTTTTTTTTCGTGACTGCGACATTACGGCGGACACATCGGACAATTTTGACACATTTTTGGGACCATTGTCATTTTCACAGCGAAAAGTGTTATAAAAATGCACTGGTTACTGTGAAAATGACAATTGCAGTTTAGGAGTTAACCACAAGGGGGCGCTGAAGGGGTTAAGTGTGACCTCATATGTGACCTCAGTTGTATGGGGTGGGGCTGGACGTGTGACATCAGTGATTGCCGTTCCCTATATCAGGGAACAGACAATCACTGACACTGCCACAGTGAAGAACGGGGAAGGTGTGTTATACTCACCTCTCCCCGTTATCAGCTCCTGTAACCGATCGCGGGACACCGGCGGCGATCGGGTCCTGCGGGCGCGGTCACGGAGCTTCGGATCGGGCATCCCAACCAGCAAAGAGATGGCCCAATCCAGCCAAGAGGCATCCAAATCCAGCAAAGAGACATCCCCATCCAACAAAGAGACATCCCTATATATTCAGCAAAGAGACGGCCCCATCCAGCAAAGACACATCCCTATATATTCAAAGAGATATCCCCATCCAGGAAAGAGATGGCCCAATCCAGCAAAGAGACATCCCCATCCAGCAAAGAGATGGCCCAATCCAACAAAGAGACATCCCCATCCAGCAAAGAGACATCCCTATATATTCAGCAAAGAGACGGCCCCATCCAGCAAAGACACATCCCTATATATTCAAAGAGATATCCCCATCCAGCAAAGAGATGGCCCAATCCAGCAAAGAGACATCCCCATCCAGCAAAGAGATGGCCCAATCCAACAAAGAGACATCCCCATCCAGCAAAGAGACATCCCTATATATTCAGCAAAGAGACGGCCCCATCCAGCAAAGACACATCCCTATATATTCAAAGAGATATCCCCATCCAGCAAAGAGATGGCCCAATCCAGCAAAGAGACATCCCCATCCAGCAAAGAGATAGCCCAATCCAACAAAGAGACATCCCCATCCAGCAAAGAGATAGCCCAATCCAACAAAGAGACATCCCCATCCAGCAAAGAGATAGCCCAATCCAACAAAGAGATATCCCCATCCAGCAAAGAGATATCCCCATCCAGCAAAGAGATGGCCCAATCCAACAAAGAGACATCCCCATCCAGCAAAGAGATGGCCCAATCCAACAAAGAGACATCCCCATCCAGCAAAGAGATAGCCCAATCCAACAAAGACATCCCTATCCAGTAAAGAGATGGCCCAATCCAACAAAGAGACATCCCTGTATATTCAGCAAAGAGACATTCCCATCCAACACAGAGACATCCCCATATATTTTGAAAAGGAGACATCCCCATCCAGCAAAGAGATGGTCCAATCCAGCAAAGAGACACCCCTATATATTCAAAGAGACATCCCCACCAAGCAAAGAGTCGGCCCAATCCAGCAAAGAGGCATCCCCATCCAGCAAAGAGACATCTCCATCCAGCAAAGAGATGGCCCAATCCATCAAAGAGGCATCCCTATCCAGCAAAGAGACGGCCCAATCCAAAGAGACGGCCCAATCCAAAGAGACGGCCCAATCCAAAGAGACGGCCCAATCCAGCAAAGAGGCGGCCCAATCCAGCAAAGAGGCGGCCCAATCCAGCAAAGAGACGGCCCAATCCAGCAAAGAGACGGCCCAATCCAGCAAAGAGACGGCCCAATCCAGCAAAGAGACGGCCCAATCCAGCAAAGAGACGGCCCAATCCAGTAAAGAGATATCCCCATCTAGCAAAGAGAGATCCCCCATCTAGCAAAGAGATACCCCCCATCTAGCAAAGAGATACCCCACATCTAGCAAAGAGACCCCCCCATCCAGCAAATAGACCCCCCCATCCAGCAAATAGACACCCCCCATCCAGCAAAGAGACATCCCCCATCCAGCAAAGAGACATCCCCCATCCAGCAAAGAGACATCCCCCATCCAGCAAAGAGACATCCCCCATCCAGCAAAGAGACATCTCTATATATTCAGCAAAGACATCCCAATTCAGAAAAAAGACATTCCCATAAATTCTAAGTGACATCCCCATATATTCAGCAAAGAGATATCCCAATCCAGCCAAGAGAGATTTGCTCATCATTGAGCTGCTTTTCTTTTCAATGTCCAGTCACAACCCAGGGGTGTGAGTAGGACAACCTTGGCTCAGAGCGTTTAATGATGCTGGCCATCCAACTGAGGACATCTAGTGGAAGACAAAGTACTGCAGGGGAAATCTCTGGAATGAAGGTGAATATTGCAGTATAAGCTGCTTTTGTTGTTTCATCTTTTAATAGGCTTATCCTCTTGCGTTTTTTTTTTTGGTTGGAGTTCTGCTGTCATTTGTGTATTTTCTCTGTATGGCGCTCCGATTCATTGCCCCCAACTTCTTACATCTCCAACATCCCGGAATGACCCCCCCCCCCCCTCTTATTATGGAAATAGGCCAACATTGTTATGGATGAACAATGCCCTCGGTCCTACTAAATAATGAGGGAGTTATTAGCTTGCCGCGGCACATCCACCTTCAAAGCTTCCCATTACATATTCCTAGAGGTGGGCGCCGGCCAAAAAAGGACGCAACGTGTCAGAATTCAATAGGGAGCAATTTTCCTGCGGCCTAAATTGGAGCAAATTTTTTTACAATGGACGATAATCGCGCTTCACACAACGTCTCGGCGGTGAATCATCGGCGTAATGAGGGTTTCTAAGGTTCAACCAATTCTACCTATAAATGCGTGAACCCATCTACACCGAGAACGCCACAAAATACGCCACATAACACCGCCGTACAACGCAGAGCGCAACAAAGTTTCATTTGATGTATGAGAGAGTGTTACTAATGAGGATCTTCAGTCTTAATGCACAAAAAAAAAAAAAAATACGAAATTTAAAAATATCAATTGAACTTTAATAAAAATGTTATACATTTAAAAAAAAAAAAAATTATATTTAAAATAACAAAATTAAAAAATTGCCTTTTAATATCACTTTAAAATCAGCAGCTACGGGATTTTTTTATTTATTATTATTATAATATTTAATTATTACATTAATAAAAAAAATTAAATTTGTATGAAATATATTTATAGTTATACATTTAAAGTGAAAAATAATATAAATAAAAAAAATGCCTTTTAATATCACTTTAAAATCAGCAGTTACAGGATTTGATTTTTCATTTTTATTAATTGTAATAATTTAACCACTTGCATACTGGGCACTTACACCCCCCTCCTGCCCAGGTAAAATTTCAGCTTCCGGCACTGCGTCGCTTTAACTCACAATTGCGCGGTCGTGCGACGTGGCTCCCAAACAAAATTTACGTCCTTTTTTCCCCACAAGTAGAGCTTTCTTTTGGTGGTATTTGATCGCCTGTGCGATTTTTATTTTTTGCGCTATAAACAAAAAAGAGCGACAATTTTGAAGAAAAATACAATATTTTTTACTTGTTGCTATAATAAATATCCCAATTAAAAAAAAAAAACATTTTTTTTTCTCGGCTTAGGGCGATACGTATTCTTCTACATATTTTTGATAAAAAAAATAAATAAAAAAAAAAATCGCAATAAGCGACTGGTTTGCGCAAAAGTTATAGCGCTTACAAAATAGGGGAGAGAATTATTATTTTTTATTATTTTTTTTTTACTAGAAATGGCGGCGATCTGCGATTTTTATTGGTACTGCGACGTTATGGCGGACACATCGGACACTTTTGACACATTTTTGGCGCCATTCACATTTATACTGCGATCAGTGCTATAAATATGCACTAATTACAGTATAAATGTGACTGGCATTGAAGGGGTTAACACTAGGGGGTGAGGAAGGGGTTAAATGTGTATGCTAGGTGTGTTCTAACTGTGGGGGGGGGAGGGGGCGGGTGCCTGGGGGGGTGACCGATCTGTGTCCCTATGTAGGAAGGAACACAGATCGGGCTCCTCCCCTCCAGAGACAGGACGCTGTCTCTGTGTAAAACGGCAATGAGAGATGATCTATGAGAGATCATCTCTCATTCGCCCACAGATCGCATCGCAAACGGCCACTCTGATTGGCCGTTTGCCGCGATCTGTGATTGGCCGTGTCCAAGGGACACGGACAACACAGGGCTTCCCCGCAGCGCGCACTACAGCGCGCGCTGGGAACGCCAGAATGACATGCCGTCAAATGACGGCATGTTGGATATTCAGGCCCGCGCTGTTGCCGTCATCCGACGGTAGCGCGGGCCTGAAGTGGTTAAAGGGGTGTTCCAGCCCAAAATTGTGTTTATTAAAAGTCAGCAGCTACAAAAAGTGTATCTGGGGGCTTTTAATAAACACTCACTTACCTGGTCCTGCGTTCCAGCGACGCGCCGACCAGGGGCTCCGCTCCTCTCCCCCCCTCCCCAGCCGGCGTCTCCATTCCTACTGTGGGCACCCAGCCGTGACAGCCTTCGGCTTCACGGCCAGGCACCCACTGCGCATGCGCGAGCCGCACTGCGCATGCGCGCACGGCGCGGCTCGCCGCTGATTGGAGAGGCGATTACATGGGACCTGTCAGTGTCCCATGTGATCGCCTACAGGGAGGGGCTGGTGTAGGCGATTAAGGCTTAATCGCCTAACCAGCCCCTCGGCGGAAGCAGGAAGTGGGACAGGAAGTCCCACTCCTACTGAAGCCCCCACTCCCCCCCCCAAAAAAAATTACATGCCAAATGTGGCATGTAAGGGGGAGGGGAGTGGATTAAAAAAAAGTTTTTTTTAGGTGGAACTCCTCTTTAATTATAACATTAATCAAAAATTTTTATTTGTATGAAATACATGTATAGTTATATTAAAAAGGCAATAAAAAAAAAACACAACAAAAACACACATTATATATATATATAATTTTATATAAAAACAAGTTTGGAGAGGTGCTGAATATAAAAAAAAATTTAAGCTTTACAATCATAGCAGAGGACGGGAAGAGGGGACGGGCGATGCACACTGGCAGCATTTGATGGGCACAGTAGCGGCAATTGATGGGCACACTGGCAGCAATTGATGGGCAAAGTAGCAGAAATTGATGGGCACACTGGCAGCAATTGATGGGCAAAGTAGCAGAAATTGATGGGCACACTGGCAGCAATTGATGGGCACAGTAGCAGCAATTGATGGGCACACTGGCAGCAATTGATGGGCACACTGGCAGCAATTGATGGGCACACTGGCAGCAATTGATGGGCACACTGGCAGCAACTGGCAGCAATTATTGGGCACACTGGCAGCAATTGATGGGCACAGTAGCAGCAATTGATGGGCACACTGGCAGCAATTGAAGAGCACACTGGCAGCAATTGAAGAGCACACTGGCAGCAATTGATGGGCACAGTAGTGGCAATTGATGGGCGGCAATTGATGGGTACAGTAGCTGAATTTGATGGGCACAGTAGCAGCAGCAATTGATGGGCACACTGGCAGCAATTGATTGGCATAGTGGCTGCATTTGATGGGCACAGTAGCTGCGATTGATGGGCACAGTAGCGGCAATTGACGAGCACACAGGCGGCAAGTAAAGAGCACATTAGCGGCAATTGAAGAGCCCACTGGCAGCAATTGAAGGGCACACTAGCAGCAATTGATTGGCACACTGGCAGCAATTGATGGGCACACCGGCAGCAATTGATGGGCACACCGACAGCAATGGATGGGCACACCAGCGACAATGGATGGGCACACCAGCGACAATGGATGGGCACACTGGCAGCAATTGATGGGCACACTGGCAGCAATTGATGGGCACACTGGCAGCAATTGATTTTTTTTTTTCAGTTTGTTTGCAACCCCCCAATATTTGAGCACCAGCCGCCACTGATACAAATAATACTGTATAGTTATAATACAAACAAAATGCTCTTCACGATTTAACATTGCCATCTACTCTTACATTGAATTCTGAGGCTCGCCATGGGTTACTGACCTGTGCACAGAGCTCATAGACTTCTGTTATTAGGTGGACATTTATATATCATCCTCCTCAGTCAGTCCGATCTTTCCCATTCATTCCATGCACCTGGTATAAAGGGGCGCCATAGTGCTCTGTAGGTCGGGGCCATTTCCTCCGCACTCACATTTAATAGCTATAAAAATGGCTTATTGACCTTCTACATAATGCTTCCGCCTACAATCATGCTGTGTACGCAGGTTGTCTTTCATTAATATCAGTAAAGCATTAAATAGTTCAGCTAAAAAGAAGAAACACTGATGAAGAGATATAAAAAAAAGAATAAAAATGTGATAAAATATTCATGTTGTATGAATTTAGAAAAATTAAATTTGTCCCATACCAATAGACAATACACTGGCCTTTCTTAACCTTTCCAACACGGAGGAACCCTTGAAATTCCTTTCCGGTCTCAGGGAACTCCAGCTAAAAATTCCTAGATTAACAACTCATGATACATTAGTATGATGGTCAGTGAGAAGAATCTTCCTTACGCTTGTGGTCATTGAGAAGAGTTGCCCCCTTACATAGCGCTAAAAAGATCAATGGTGTCGGTGGGAACTTATCCGAGAGGCAGAAATTGCTCAAGGAACCTCTAGCAACCTCTGGAGGAACCCTAGAGTTACATTGAACCTTGGTTGAGGAAGAATGCTCCTTAAACTTGTAGTGATTGGGAGGAATGACTCCCTTACGGAGGGCTACGAAGATCAATGGTGTCAGTGGAAACTTATCTGAGGGACAGGAATTTATCAAGGAACCTCTAGCAACCTCTGGAGGAACCCTAAAGTTACATTGAACCTTGGTTGAGGAAGAATGCTCCTTAAACTTGTAGTGATTGGGAGGAATGACTCCCTTACGGAGGGCTACGAAGATCAATGGTGTCAGTGGAAACTTATCTGAGGGACAGGAATTTATCAAGGAACCTCTAGCAACCTCTAGAGGAACCCTAAAGTTACATTGAACCTTGGTTGAGGAAGAATGCTCCTTAAACTTGTAGTGATTGGGAGGAATGACTCCCTTACGGAGGGCTACGAAGATCAATGGTGTCAGTGGAAACTTATCTGGAGGGACAGGAATTTATCAAGAAACCTCTAGCAACCTCTGGAGGAACCCTAAAGTTACATTGAACCTTGGTTGAGGAAGAATGCTCCTTAAACTTGTAGTGATTGGGAGGAATGAACAGAAAAACACAAAGGCGACACTCTAAGTGTAATATATAGTGTAACATTTATTAGATAAAAACAGCAGCAAGCTTACTCACAAACGTTGGTGATATTAGGCATGTATCACCAAAGAAACGTCCCCGGCTGTCACTGTATGTGGCTGTGTTGTGGAGCGGTCGGCGGCGGTGGATACCGTCGCTTTCTCTGTCTCTGACACACTGGGAGCCGAGCTGTGACGTCCGTTCCAGATGGAAGCTGGATCAGATGGATGGCAATACCTCCGGGTAATATGGGGGAGCCAGTAGGCAACGCGTTTGCGGAGCATGCACTCCTTTCTCAAGCCTGACAGGGGATTAGGAGGAATGACCCTCTTACAGATAGCTACGAAGATCAATGGTGTCAGTGGGAACTTATCTAAGGGACAGAAATTGCTCATTGATCAAGAAACCCCTAGCAACCCCTGCAGGAACTGTACAGTTCCATTGAACCCTGGTTGAGGAAGAATGCTCCTTACACTTGTGGTCATTCAGAAGAATTGCGCCACATAACACCGCCGTACAACGCAGAGCGCAACAAAGTTTCATTTGATGTATGTGAGAGTGTTACTAATGAGGATCTTCAGTCTTAATACACACAAAAAAAAAAAAAAAACGAAATTTAAAAATATTAATTGAACTTTAATAAAAATGTTATACATTTAAAAAAAAAAATTATATTTAAAATAACAAAATTAAAAAATTGCCTTTTAATATCACTTTAAAATCAGCAGCTATGGGATTTTTTGTATTTATTATTATTATAATATTTAATTATTACATTAATAAAAAATTTAAATTTGTATGAAATATATTTATAGTTATACATTTAAAGTGAAAAATAATATAAATAAAAAAAAATGCCTTTTAATATCACTTTAAAATCAGCAGTTACAGGATTTGATTTTTCATTTTTATTAATTGTAATAATTTAACCACTTGCATACTGGGCACTTACACCCCCCTCCTGCCCAGGTAAAATTTCAGCTTCCGGCACTGCGTCGCTTTAACTCACAATTGCGCGGTCGTGCGACGTGGCTCCCAAACAAAATTTACGTCCTTTTTTCCCCACAAGTAGAGCTTTCTTTTGGTGGTATTTGATCGCCTGTGCGATTTTTATTTTTTGCGCTATAAACAAAAAAGAGCGACAATTTTGAAGAAAAATACAATATTTTTTACTTGTTGCTATAATAAATATCCCAATTAAAAAAAAAAAACATTTTTTTTTCTCAGCTTAGGGCGATACGTATTCTTCTACATATTTTTGATAAAAAAAATAAATAAAAAAAAAATCGCAATAAGCGACTGGTTTGCGCAAAAGTTATAGCGCTTACAAAATAGGGGAGAGAATTATTATTTTTTATTATTTTATTTTTACTAGAAATGGCGGCGATCTGCGATTTTTATTGGTACTGCGACGTTATGGCGGACACATCGGACACTTTTGACACATTTTTGGCGCCATTCACATTTATACTGCGATCAGTGCTATAAATATGCACTAATTACAGTATAAATGTGACTGGCATTGAAGGGGTTAACACTAGGGGGTGAGGAAGGGGTTAAATGTGTATGCTAGGTGTGTTCTAACTGTGGGGGGGGAGGGGGCGGGTGCCTGGGGGGGGTGACCGATCTGTGTCCCTATGTAGGAAGGAACACAGATCGGGCTCCTCCCCTCCAGAGACAGGACGCTGTCTCTGTGTAAAACGGCAATGAGAGATGATCTATGAGAGATCATCTCTCATTCGCCCACAGATCGCATCGCAAACGGCCACTCTGATTGGCCGTTTGCCGCGATCTGTGATTGGCCGTGTCCAAGGGACACGGACAACACAGGGCTTCCCCGCAGCGCGCACTACAGCGGGCGCTGGGAACGCCTGAATGACATGCCGTCAAATGACGGCATGTTGGATATTCAGGCCCGCGCTGTTGCCGTCATCCGACGGTAGCGCGGGCCTCAAGTGGTTAAAGGGGGTGTTCCAGCCCAAAATTGTGTTTATTAAAAGCCAGCAGCTACAAAAAGTGTATCTGGGGGCTTTTAATAAACACTCACTTACCTGGTCCTGCGTTCCAGCGACGCGCCGACCAGGGGCTCCGCTCCTCTCCCCCCCTCCCCAGCCGGCGTCTCCATTCCTACTGTGGGCACCCAGCCGTGACAGCCTTCGGCTTCACGGCCGGGTACCCACTGCGCATGCGCGAGCCGCACTGCGCATGCGCGCGTGGCGCGGCTCGCCGCTGATTGGAGAGGCGATTACATGGGACCTGTCAGTGTCCCATGTGATCGCCTACAGGGAGGGGCTGGTGTAGGCGATTAAGGCTTAATCGCCTAACCAGCCCCTCGGCGGAAGCAGGAAGTGGGACATGTGGCATGTAAGGGGGAGGGGAGTGGATTAAAAAAAAGTTTTTTTTAGGTGGAACTCCTCTTTAATTATAACATTAATCAAACATTTTTGTTTGTATGAAATACATGTATAGTTATATTAAAAAGGCAATAAAAAAAAAAAACACAACAAAAACACACATTATATATATATATAATTTTATATAAAAACAAGTTTGGAGAGGTGCTGAATATAAAAAAAAATGTAAGCTGTACAATCATAGCAGAGGACGGGAAGAGGGGACGGGCGATGCACACTGGCAGCATTTGATGGGCACAGTAGCGGCAATTGATGGGCAAAGTAGCAGAAATTGATGGGCACACTGGCAGCAATTGATGGGCAAAGTAGCAGAAATTGATGGGCACACTGGCAGCAATTGATGGGCACACTGGCAGCAATTGATGGGCACACTGGCAGCAATTGATGGGCACACTGGCAGCAATTGATGGGCACAGTAGCAGCAATTGATGGGCACACTGGCAGCAATTGATGGGCACACTGGCAGCAATTGATGGGCACACTGGCAGCAACTGGCAGCAATTATTGGGCACACTGGCAGCAATTGATGGGCACAGTAGCAGCAATTGATGGGCACACTGGCAGCAATTGAAGAGCACACTGGCAGCAATTGAAGAGCACACTGGCAGCAATTAATGGACACAGTAGTGGCAATTGATGGGCGGCAATTGATGGGTACAGTAGCTGAATTTGATGGGCACAGTAGCAGCAGCAATTGATGGGCACACTGGCAGCAATTGATTGGCATAGTGGCTGCATTTAATGGGCACAGTAGCTGCGATTGATGGGCACAGTAGCGGCAATTGACGAGCACACAGGCGGCAAGTAAAGAGCACATTAGCGGCAATTGAAGAGCCCACTGGCAGCAATTGAAGGGCACACTGGCAGCAATTGATTGGCACACTGGCGACAATGGATGGGCACAGTAGCAGCAATTGATGGGCACACTGGCAGCAATTGATGGGCACACCGGCAGCAATGGATGGGCACACCAGCGACAATGGATGGGCACACCAGCGACAATGGATGGGCACACTGGCAGCAATTGATGGGCACACTGGCAGCAATTGATGGGCACACCGACAGCAATGGATGGGCACACCAGCGACAATGGATGGGCACACCAGCGACAATGGATGGGCACACTGGCAGCAATTGATGGGCACACTGGCAGCAATTGATGGGCACACTGGCAGCAATTGATTTTTTTTTTTCAGTTTGTTTGCAACCCCCCAATATTTGAGCACCAGCCGCCACTGATACAAATAATACTGTATAGTTATAATACAAACAAAATGCTCTTCACGATTTAACATTGCCATCTACTCTTACATTGAATTCTGAGGCTCGCCATGGGTTACTGACCTGTGCACAGAGCTCATAGACTTCTGTTATTAGGTGGACATTTATATATCATCCTCCTTAGTCAGTCCGATCTTTCCCATTCATTCTATGCACCTGGTATAAAGGGGCGCCATAGTGCTCTGTAGGTCGGGGCCATTTCCTCCGCACTCACATTTAATAGCTATAAAAATGGCTTATTGACCTTCTACATAATGCTTCCGCCTACAATCATGCTGTGTACGCAGGTTGTCTTTCATTAATATCAGTAAAGCATTAAATAGTTCAGCTAAAAAGAAGAAACACTGATGAAGAGATATAAAAAAAAGAATAAAAATGTGATAAAATATTCATGTTGTATGAATTTAGAAAAATTTAATTTGTCCCATACCAATAGACAATACACTGGCCTTTCTTAACCTTTCCAACACGGAGGAACCCTTGAAATTCCTTTCCGGTCTCAGGGAACTCCAGCTAAAAATTCCTAGATTAACAACTCATGATACATTAGTATGATGGTCAGTGAGAAGAATCTTCCTTACGCTTGTGGTCATTGAGAAGAGTTGCCCCCTTACATAGCGCTAAAAAGATCAATGGTGTCAGTGGGAACTTATCCGAGAGGCAGAAATTGCTCAAGGAACCTCTAGCAACCTCTGGAGGAACCCTAGAGTTCTATTGAACCTTGGTTGAGGAGTAATGCTCCTTAAACTTGTAGTGATTGGGAGGAATGACTCCCTTACGGAGGGCTACGAAGATCAATGGTGTCAGTGGAAACTTATCTGAGGGACAGGAATTTATCAAGGAACCTCTAGCAACCTCTGGAGGAACCCTAGAGTTACATTGAACCTTGGTTGAGGAAGAATGCTCCTTAAACTTGTAGTGATTGGGAGGAATGACTCCCTTACGGAGGGCTACGAAGATCAATGGTGTCAGTGGAAACTTATCTGAGGGACAGGAATTTATCAAGGAACCTCTAGCAACCTCTGGAGGAACCCTAAAGTTACATTGAACCTTGGTTGAGGAAGAATGCTCCTTAAACTTGTAGTGATTGGGAGGAATGACTCCCTTACGGAGGGCTACGAAGATCAATGGTGTCAGTGGAAACTTATCTGAGGGACAGGAATTTATCAAGGAACCTCTAGCAACCTCTGGAGGAACCCTAAAGTTACATTGAACCTTGGTTGAGGAAGAATGCTCCTTAAACTTGTAGTGATTGGGAGGAATGAACAGAAAAACACAAAGGCGACACTCTAAGTGTAATATATAGTGTAACATTTATTAGATAAAAACAGCAGCAAGCTTACTCACAAACGTTGGGGATATTAGGCATGTATCACCAAAGAAACGTCCCCGGCTGTCACTGTATGTGGCTGTGTTGTGGAGCGGTCGGCGGCGGTGGATGCCGTCGCTTTCTCTGTCTCTGACACACTGGGAGCCGAGCTGTGACGTCCGTTCCAGATGGACGCTGGATCAGATGGATGGCAATACCTCCGGGTAATATGGGGGAGCCAGTAGGCGACGCGTTTGCGGAGCATGCGCTCCTTTCTCAAGCCTGACAGGGGATTAGGAGGAATGACCCTCTTACAGATAGCTACGAAGATCAATGGTGTCAGTGGGAACTTATCTAAGGGACAGAAATTGCTCATTGATCAAGAAACCCCTAGCAACCCCTGCAGGAACTGTACAGTTCCATTGAACCCTGGTTGAGGAAGAATGCTCCTTACACTTGTGGTCATTCAGAAGAATTGCCCCCTTACATAGTGCTAAAAAGATCAATTGTGTCAGTGGGAACTTATCTGTGAGAGACAGAAATTGCTCGAGAAACCTCTAGAACCCTCTGGAGGAACCCTAGAGTTCAATTGAACCTTGGTTGAGGAGGAATGCTCTTTAAACTTGTAGTCATTGGGAAGAATGACCCTCTTACAGAGAGCTACAAAGATTAGTGGTGTCAGTGAGAACTTATCTGAGAAGCAGGAATTTCTCAATTGCCCCCTTACATAGTACTATAAAGATCAATGGCGTTAGTGGGAACTTATCCGAGGGACAGGAATTTCTCAAGGAACCTCTAGCAACCTCTGGAGGAACCCTAGAGTTCCATTGAACCCTGGTTAAGGAAGAATCTTCCTTACGCTTGTGGTCATTGAGAACAGTTCCCCCCTTACATAGCGCTAAAAAGATCAATTGTGTCAGTGGGAACTTATCTGAGAGGCAGAAATTGCTCAAGGAACCTCTAGCAACCTCTGGAGGAACCCTAGAGTTCTATTGAATCTTGGTTGAGGAAGAATGCTCCTTAAACTTGTAGTCATTGGGAAGAATGACCCTCTTACAGAGGGCTACGAAGATCAATGGTGTCAGTGGGAACTTATCAGAGAGGCAGAAATTGCTTTTTACTCAAGAAGCCCCTAGCAACCCCTGCAGGAACCGTAGAGTTCCATTGAGCCCTGGTTGAGGAAGAATGCTCCTTAAGCTTGTGGTCATTCAGAAGAATTTCCCCCTTACATAGTGCTAAAAAGATCAATGGTGTCGGTGGGAACTTATCTGAGAAGCAGAAATTGCTCAAGAAACCTCTAGCAACCTCTGGGAGGAACCCTAGAGTTCCATTGAACCTTGGTTGAGGAAGAATGCTCCTTATGACACGTACAGACGATCGGACATTCCGACAACAAAACCGTGGATTTTTTTCCGACGGAATATTGGCTCAAACTTGTCTTGCATACACACGGTCACACAAATATTGTCAGAAATTCCGATCGCCAAGAATGCTGTGACGTACAACAATACAACGAGCCGAGAAAAATGAAGTTCACCGATTCCGAGCATGCGTCAAATTGATTCCGAGCATGCGTGGAATTTTTGGGCGTCGGAATTGCATACAAACGTTCGGAATTTCCGACAGGAACTTTTGCCGTTGGAAAAATAGAGAACCAGCACTCAAAACATTTGTTGTCGCAAATTTCGCCAGCAAATATCCGATGGAGCGTACACACGGTCGGAATATCCGACCAAAAGCTCACATTTGTCGTCAGAAATTCCGATAATGTGTACGCAGCATTACACTTGTGGTCATTGTAAAGAATTACCCCCTTACAGAGCGCTACAAAGATCAATGGTGTCAGTGGGAACTTATCTGAGAGGCAGAAATTGCTCATTGATCAAGGAACCCCTAGCAACCCCTGCAGTAACCCTAGAGTTCAATTGAATCCTGGTTGAGGAAGAATGCTCCTTATGCTTGTGGTCACTGAGAAGAATTCCCAGCCTTACAGATAGCTAAAAAGATCAATGGTGTCAGTGGGAACATATCTGAGAGGCTGAAATTGCTCAATGCTCAAGAAGCCCCTAGCAACCCCTGGAGGAACCCTAGAGCTCCATTGAACCCTGGTTGAGGAGGAAAGCTCATTACACTTGTGGTCATTGGGAAGAATGACTCACTTACAGATAGATATAAAAGATCAATGGTGTCAGTGGGAATTTATCTGAGGGACACAAATTGCTCATTACTCAAGAAGCCCCTAGCAACCCCTGCAGGAACCCTAGAGTTCCATTGAATCCTGGTTGAGGAAGAATGCTCCTTATGCTTGTGGTCACTGGGAAGAATTCCCAGCCTTACAGATAGCTAAAAAGATCAATGGTGTCAGTGGGAACATATCTGAGAGGCTGAAATTGCTCAATGCTCAAGAAGCCCCTAGCAACCCCTGGAGGAACCCTAGAGTTCCATTGAATCCTGGTTGAGGAAGAATGCTCCTTATGCTTGTGGTCACTGGGAAGAATTCCCAGCCTTACAGATAGCTAAAAAGATCAATGGTGTCAGTGGGAACTTATCCGAGAGGCAGAACTTGCTCATGGAACCCCTAGCAACCCCTGGAGGAACCATGGGGTTCCATGAAATCCTGGTTAAGAAACACTGCATTGCATTTCCCTATTGGACATAGCCCACTAAGCCCAGGGTACAGAGGAGCTCTATTGAACTCTGGTTTGGAAATCATGCAATAGACAATAAACTCTGTTTTTCATATTTTCTAAACCAGGAGGAGGAGGTCGCGATTCCTTTATATCAGTGGTCTCCAAACTGTGGCCCGGGGGCCAGATGTGGCCCTTTGCATGCTTTTATCCGGCCCTTGGGGCACTATTTTATCTACTGATGACAACAATGGAACATGAGGCATAATCCTTCCCATTGACACCAAAGATGGGTTGTTGTTTTTGTACCCACTGCTGTTGGGACCTTTTTTACTCTCAATAGCCACAGCCCGGCCCCCCTAAAGTCTGAAGGACAGTAAACTGGTGTCACAGTCCCTACCGTGCCAAGCAGAAGGCGAGGCGTGGTCGCGCTCCAAGTGGCTCTGGGTGGGATTAAACCCAGGACCTTGCCGTTGCTGCTTCAATACCTTACCTCCTCAGTTTGGATTTCTCCTTGCTTTCCAGCTAAGGTGGTGCTGAATGTGCTGATCACCTTTAGTTGGATCTCATTGCAATCTGCACCTGACTATCCTGATCCAGCTGAGGCAGGTTACCCAATTAACCCTGCCTCACTCTGAGAGCCTTGTCAGTTCATTGTTATCTGATCATCCTGTCTGTGCCAACGGTTCCTGTAGTGATCTTCAGCTGCAAGACTGACCCCGGCTTCTGACCTTTGGCTTTTGTACCTTGGATTGCTGCTGTCTCCTGCCCTTTGACCCCGGCCTGTACTTTTAGACTTTTCCTGTCTTCTCCAGCCCCTGACCACGGCTTGTCTCCCGGACTTGTTTTCAGCCCTGCCCTGACCGGTGAAGTACTTGATTCCTGTGAAATATCTCTGTGCCTGGACTATCTTCCGTTTCATCTGCTGCAGCCTTCCAGTCGGTGATCCGCTTGTACCGGCTCCACGCACCTGACCACCATCTTCCCGCTGGTACCGGTGCCTCCTGGTGCGTCTGTCCCTCTGTCCCAATCTCAGGGGGCGGATCGCATCAGGTCGCAAAGGTAAGCTCACAAGTCTGCAAAATGGACTCCGCTCAAGGTAAGCCCTCACAACTGGCTCTTTGCTTGTAAAGTTTGGACACCCCTGCTCTATATAGATGTGTTATCCAGTCCTATTCACTTGCACCTGAGCCATTTAAAGTTTTCCAAAACATACCTTAAATGGCCCTCTGGAAGGCATATAACAAAAATTTGGCGTTTAGAAACAGCCGCTATGTGACCAACTTGGGTTGCTCTACCGGTCTATTTATGGCTAGATAGTCTTTCGAATAATTTTTTATGTCTATGAGCCAAACCTAAATATAGTAGTTGGGGCATTTGTATAGCAAAGGAGTTGCTAAACAGAAATAACTCACTTCTTTCTATTAATTTACGACACATAAGAGAGTGGACACATAAACAGAACATTGGAGATTTATCTTGTGGTTTTCATTATTGCCGCAACAACTTGGGGGGGGGGGGGGGGGAATGACATCGCTCAGCACCGGCACGGAACTAAAATGTACATGTGAGAGCCGATAATGGAGACAAACCAACACCTTCCTCTTAGTGACACAGAACATGGCTTTAGATGTAGAAAACCTATACATACACAGTTTATAAAACATAAAATAAAAATGAAGACAGACTCCTACCTGATCATTTATTTTATGTGTGTAGCGCTACCCCCGGAGGAGCTGCTGGATTAGATTTGGGCCTTGCACGTTACCTCAACATTCGTTGTCTAGGGCAGGGGGTCTCCAAACTTTTCAAAGGAAGGGCCAGTTTATTGTCTTTCAGACTTTAGAAAGGCCAGACTGTGGCCAGCGGGGGCAGAAAATGTCCTGGGCTTGGCAGCAGTGAGAATAAATATGGCCCCCGCTTCGAATCCGCTTCCTTGGTACTCCATGCCTGTGGGTACCGTTCTTTACTTCCACCCTTCTTTTTCTTCTCTCCTGTTTCTCCTGGCCCCCCCCCCCCCCCTTCTATACCTAGCTTAGTTCCTCTCTCACTCCCCGCTTCACATTTCTAGTATCAGGTAGACCTTACCTGGACAATCCTTCCCTATAGAGAAAACGGAAAAGTAGGGGGGCGATGCCCATGGGGCGGCAGCCATATGCCACACCATTATGGTAACACGGACCCGGTTTCCATATGGGAGACTTGCTAGGAACGTCTAACCGCTTGATGGGATGATAAACCCACGGCTAGCCTTAGGTAGCATGGAAACCACATTGTGGGAACGCTATATTGTGAAGGCTTTATACCATTTCTGCATGCCTTTGAAAGCGACAATGTCCCTGAGGTACTGAGATTCTATGAAACGTCATGATTTTGTGTATATGTACCAATGTTTTCCCTACTCTGTTCATTGTTTTGTACTTTGTGTTGTGGCAGCCCATGTGGGTATCCGTCCTGATATATAAATAATAAAAAAAGGAGGAGGAGGAGGAGGAGGAGGAGAAGAAATATGGCCTCAGGGTTGGTGGTCAGTAGGAGGAGGAGTAGTGCCCCTATTAGTAGGAGGAGGAATAGTATCCCATCATTGGTATCAGTGGAAGAAATAGTGCCTCCTTGTTGGTGTCAGTGGAAGGAATAGTACCTCATATCAGTGAGAGGGATAGTGCCTGAGGGCCGGATAAAGCCTAGCAAAGGGCCACATCTGGCTCTCGGGCCGCAGTTTGGAGACCTTTGGTCTTGGGGGAAGAGAGTCTGTAAAGAACTCTAATGTCCACACAAGTTGTAAACTTTTCTCATAACTTGCAAGAAAGTAGAAGGTTGGAGGAGCAGGGGAAGGTTCAGGCGCATTGGGGAAAAGTCCCAAAAAGGTCACTCACCACTTGCTCTTGAGTGGGTATTGCTCACCCGGATGGGCCCCTCTCACCTGGCCTAGCAGCCGGGATGAAGCACGAACAACGATCAGTAACAGTCTCTGCCACAGACTGGTTGCAAGCAAAAGTGAACAGTCATGAATCCTGCGCCACCGGATTTGGTACCCGAACTCCCAGCCTTTAAGCCAACTCGGCGAAGCTGTAGGGCAACATGGATTGTAGATCATCCCTTAATAGAGTCACCAGGCCTATCCCGAGACATCAGCCTTCCGCTTTGTCCCATCCTGGGCAGGTCCTCCCCTGGTTTTCTCCATTAAGTAGCTTCCTCTCGTGAGACGGACAGTTCAGGATCACTTGAAGTCATAGGCCCCAGTCAGGATGGCTGGGCCTACTTAGTAGAAGTACAGCCTCGGGCGAACAAGGCCCCGAGGCTAAACGACCATCACAGACCTTGAGCTAGGAGGGCCCTGAGGCAGAGCCTCTCACAACATGGCATCTGTCCCTTAAGTATCCTTCCACAACATGACCAGCGGAAAAAGACACCCAATGCACTGTAGCCTGCCTGAATTCCAACATTGGCCGGTGGTGGTATCGCCACCTACAGGCAACAGTGGGAAAATCCCTCCAAGCACAGCCAGAACAGAGGCCGATTTTGTATCCATCATCAAAGTCTGAGCCAATTATCAGCTCAGACGCCCATTAAATTTAACATAGCGCCTGGTCATCAGGAGCAGGGCGTTACCTGTGTAAACTTGGGCAACTGGGGAATTGCAAATGAAAAAGGTAAGAGCACAAGGAATTAAATTGGACCTGACAGCAACTTTACGGGTCTCCATGAATACTGTCATGGTTATGCAGTAATGTTTGTCTGTCAGCTTACCCCTCCTCCATGTGTTCAGCTTTAGGCTGCATTCACATCTAGGCGTCGGCGGCAGCGGCGTATTCGGGCGACATGCAATAGGCGTTTTGTCCCCGCGATTTGCGGCGACAAAACGCCTATTGCTTTTTTGCTGGAGGGCAGAATTTTACACTGTCGACTATGGCCGAACGCCTGATACGCCTGAAAAAAAGGGTCCAGGACTTGTTTCAGGCTTCACGCTTCAGGCGTATGGGCGTTCGGTGTACAGATGTGAACCATCTCCATAGCCGACAATGTAAATTCCCCCCTCCAGCGTATCACAGGCTGCTGCAGCGTCGGGCGTAGGGCGACAAAACGCCTAGATGTGAATGGAGCCTAAGAGTCCAGCCACTCTCACCTGGCTCCAAAAGTAATCTCTCCTCAAAGCATGGCTCCACCCTAGCCCCTATTAGAGAACTCTATATTAACCTGTGCACTGCAAGCCCTGCTGATCAATATTGTGTGTTTTGGCTTCCGTGCACTCATTGCTCTGTGTCCTACGTCTGATCCCGTTTACCAACTTTGGCTTGTTCTCGACTGTCCTCCCCTGCTTCATACCCCAACCTTTGGTGTGTTCTTCAACTATCCCTATCTGCTTGTTGCCCTGACCCTTTGGCCAATCTCCTGACTATCCTTGTTGTTCCAGGCTGCTGTTTCCTTCCTCTTTCTCCTGTAGTCTACCGTGAGGGTGAGCTGGGAGACCCTGGGGGCCACGACCTGGAGCCAGTTGCAGCGCAGTCCATCCTCACCACTAGAGGCTCTGGTGAACACCTGCTGGCTCTTAGACTCAGCACCATGGGGAATCTATGCTCTAGCTCCCAGTGGGATCTGTGTTGGTGCTCCAGTGGACCTGCCTTCCTGAACCTCCCAGAGTTCAATCCGCAGCAGTCAGTCCTAGGGTCCACTACGTTAGTGGTGAACTCCTGACTCTTACGGAATGCATCCGTCACCTGGACTCAGGGGACCTGACAAATACATTCCTGACTTTTCACAAAATACAGTAACCATATAATTTTTCTAAAAATATCAGCCTTTTATCATTAAAAAGTCATCCTCAAACTCCTAAAAAAAATTAAAAATAAAGTGGCAGGCCAAAAAGAAGCTAAGACACAAAGATCAGAACGTCTAATAAGAGCAGCAGCAGGAGCTAAGACCCCAAAGACCATAAAGTAAGAGAGCAGCAGGCCAAGGAGCCAAGACCCCAAAGACCATAAAGTAAGAGAGCGGCAGGCCAAGGAACCAGGACACCAAAGACCATAAAGTAAGAGAGCGGCAGGCCAAGGAACCAGGACACCAAAGACCATAAAGTAAGAGAGCGGCGGGTCAAGGAACCAAGACCACAAAGACCATAAATTAAGAGAAGGGCAGGCCAAGGAACCAAGACCCCAAAGACCATAAAGTAGTAGACATGTGCAGACTGGAATATTTTGTTTTGTTTTTTTGTTTTCGTTTGGAAAATAAATTTATTTAGTTACTCCCGAAAATCGTTTTGATTAATTTTGTTTTTCGTTGGGGAATAGCTTTCGTCCGAAAATCCAATAATACTTAGTTTCTGTCGAATGGTCAAAAGAATATTCGACGGAACGTCGAATCTTTACGTCTCATAAATCGAAATCTATTCTCTGTAATGTCGAATCTATTATTTCTATAGTGTCGAATCTTTTCTCTGTGATGTCGAATCTTTTCTCTATGATGTCGAATCTTTTCCCTATGATGTCGAATCTCTCTATATCGAATTTTTACCGCAACGAAAACGAAAATAAAGCATTTTTTATGTCGGATCTTTCGGTTTTCATTTCTTGCACTTTCGTTATCATTTGTAAAAACGATAACGAAAAAAACAGATTTTCGGACGAAAATGCAACGAAAACGAATGCACATGTCTATAGTAGAAGAGCGGCAGGCCAAAGAGCCAAGACCTCAAAGACCATGAAGTAAGAGAGCGGCAGGCCAATGAGCCAAGACCCCAAAGACCATAAAGTAAGAGAGCGGCAGGCCAAAGAGCCAAGACCTCAAAGACCATAAAGTAAGAGAGCGGCAGGCCAAGGAGCCAAGATCCCAAAGACCATAAAGTAAGAGAGCGGCAGGCCAAGGAGCCAAGATCCCAAAGACCATAAAGTAAGAGAGCGGCAGGCCAAGGAGCCAAGATCCCAAAGACCATAAAGTAAGAGAGCGGCAGGCCAAGGAGCTAAGACCATAAAGTAAGAGAGCGGCAGGCCAAGGAGCTAAGACATCAAAGACCAGAACGCCTAATAAGAGAGGCAAGATAAGGAGCGAAGACACCAAAGACTAGAAAGTCTAATGAGAGCGGCAGGCCAAGGAACTAAGACGTAAAGACCAGAACATTTAATGACAGTGAAACGCCAAAGTGCTGAGACACAAATACCAGAAAGTCTAATGAGAGTGAAAGGCCAAGGAGCTAAGACAGACACCAGAACATCTAATAAGAGTGGCAAGCCAAGGAACTAAGACACAAAGACCAGGTCGTCTAATGAAAGTGAAAGGCCAAATAGCCAAGACACAAAGACCAGAAAGTCTAATGAGGAATGGCAAGCCAAGGAGATGAGTCACAAAGACCAGAACATGCAATAAGAGTGGCAGGTCAAGGAACTAAGACACAAAGACGAGAAAGTGTAATAATAGCAGCAGACCAAGTAATTAAGAGACCGAAGACCTCCAATACGAATGTTAATTCATAAGAGACTAAGACAGGCAAGTGTTTCAGGGCTTTAACAATCCCCATTTTCAGGGCACCAATACTGGATGTAATTTAGAAGCACTCAAAAATGGCCCAGTCACTAGAAATCATTTTTTGGAGAATAGGCTGCAGAAAGTTGTTCCCCACCATGGCCATTAATAAAGCATTGGCAGTCTCTTTTGAGCTCCAGTCCACTCACAGGGAGGAAGCATTTCCTTCAGTCCCCCGTCCAATGATCAGACTAGGGGCATTGGCAGACCCTGGCACACAGGGCAAGTCTTCTACTATGTGCCCCCCTGGACTCCTTTGAGTTATGGTAATGGATACATTCTATGCGTTATACAGTTTTGTAACATTGTATATTCTCTTTACTTTTCAATCAATCTGTTATTTATTTTGTGATCATTATGTAGCTTTATAGCTTTGAGATCAAATCATTTTTGTTCCGTAAAAAAAAACAAAAAAACACATATATACAGTATATAATTATATTTTATCCGAAATAGTCATCATGGTATCCTACCAGCACCCTTAAACATTTTATTCTGGGTGCACAGAGGTAATATTGGTCTATTAGGACTCCCGAAACGCCTCTGGGTCACATTGCCCCAAGGTAAGAGGTCAACATTTGTGAAGACAGCCAAGAACTGCACCAGGATTTACACGATTGTGTCATCCGTCAAGTTAACCACTTCAGCCCCGGACCACTTTGTAGCTAAAGGACCGGGCCCCTTTTTTGCGATTTGGCGCTGCGTCGCTTTAACTGACAATTGCGCGGTCGTGCGACATGGCTCCCAAACTAAATGGACGTCCCCTTTTTCCCCACATATAGAGATTTCTTTTGGTGGTATTTGATCCCCTCTGCGGTTTTTATTTTTTATGCGCTATAAACAAAAATAGAGCGACAATAAAAATTAAAAAAAAAAAAATATATATATATATTAGGGTTGTCCCGATACCACTTTTTTAGGACCGAGTACAAGTACCGATACTTTTTTTCATGTACTCGCCGATACCGAATACCGATACTTTTTTTAAATGTCATGTGACAGTTTTCAAACCACAATACAGACTAAGGATATTTTCTTTAGAATTATGAAGAACTCTAACTCAAGACATTATAAAAGAATAAAAATTAGTAAAAATGAATAAAACGTTTTTATTTTCTTGTCACGCAGTAGTAAAAAACTCAAAGAATTTTCACAGAACATGTTGATAAATACAAAAAAAGTATTCTATTTAGGTATCGGAAGCATTTGCGCGAGTACAAGTACTCCCGCAAATACTCGGTATCGGCCCCGATACCGATACTAGTATCGGTATCTGGACAACCCTAATATATATTATATATTTTATTTTTTTGTTTTTGCTATAATAAATATCCCCAAAAATATATATAAAACATTTTTTTTCCTCAGTTTAGGCCGATACATATTGTTCTACATATTTAAAAAAAAAAAATTAAAAAAATTAAAAAAAAATCGCAATAAGCGCTTATTGATCGGTTTGCGCAAAAGTTATAGGGCCATATTCTCGTATATTTAAACGGGGCGTAGCGTATCCTATTTACGCTATGCCACCACAACTTTGGACGCAAGTGCCGTATTCTCAAAGCACTTGCGTCCTAAGTTACGGCGGCGTAGCGTAAATGTAAGCCCGGGCAATTCAAATGTGGAAGAGGTGGGCGTGTTTTATGTAAATGTGTTGTGACCCCACGTTTTTGACGCTTTTTTTGAACTGCGCATGCGCGAAATCACGTTGCAAATTGTCAATGCTTTCGACGTGAACGTAACTTACGCAAATCCCTATTCGCGAACGACTGACGAAAATGACGTAAACTACGTAAAAATCGACGCTGTCCCGACGTCCATACTTAACATTATGTACGCCTCATCTACGCAAAGTTACCACTCATATAGCAGGGGTAACTTTATCCTTACGCAAACGACATAAAATACGACTAGCGGGCGCAATTTCATTAGGGAATCGGCGTATCTAGCTCATTTGCATATTAAACGCGGCTAATCGACGGAAGCGCCACCTAGCGGCCAGTGTAAATATGCAACTTAGATACGACGAGGTAAGAGACTTACGGTCGTATCTAAGCAAAATTCCGGCGTATCTTGTTTTCGGAATACAGAAAAAAGATACGCCGGCGCATCCTAGAAGTTACGCGGCGTATCTCGAGATACGCCGACATAACTCTGCTGAGAATCTGGCCCATAGCGTCTACAAAATGTGGGATAGTTTTATGGCTTTTTTTTTTTATATAATTTTTTTTTTCACTCAGTTATGGCGGCAATCAGTGATTTCTAGCGTGACTGCGACATTATGGCGGACACATCGGACACTTTTGACACTATTTTGGGACCGTTGTCATTTTCACAGCGAAAAGTGCTATAATAATTCACTGATTACTGTGAAAATGACACGGTCAGGGAAGAAGTTAACCTTTAGGGGGCGCTGAAGGGGTTAAGTGTTTCCTAGGGAGTGATTACTACTGTGTGAGGGCGTGGTTTGGCGTTGGACGTCACTTATCGTCGTTCCCTATGAAAGGGAACAGACGATCAGTGGCAGTCACACTAGGAAAAACGGGGGAAAGGTTTGTTTACCTCTCCTCATTCTTCAGCTCTGTGACCCGATCGCGGGACACCGGCGGCGATCGGGTCCGCAGGTCTCGCCGAGCAGGGGGCACAGGACCAGGTCAAGAGCGCGCCGCCGGAGGTGCGCTCATGACCCACAGCTGGGCTCTTAAAAGGCGACGTACAGGTACGTGCTTGTGCCCTTCGGCGTAAAGGGGTCCTTAACCACTTGAGGACCGCCTAACGCCGATATACGTCGGCAGAAGGGCACGGCTAGGCACAGGCAGGTACTTTGCCTTTAAGAGCCCAGCCGTGGGTCGCCGGTGCGCGCACGTGACCTGGTCCGAAGCTCCGTGACCGCGCCAACGCGGGACCCGATCGCCGCCGGTGTCCCGTGAACGGTCACAGGAGCTGAAGATCGGGGAGAGGTGAGTGTAAACACACCTTCCTCGTTCTTCATTGTGGCAATGTCAGTGATCGTCCGTTCCCTGATATAGGGAACAACGATCACTGACGTCACACGTCCAGCCCCGCCCTCCTATAGTTAGAAACACATATGAGGTCACACTAAACCCCTACAGCGCCCCCTAGTGGTTGACTCCATAACTGCAATTGCAATTTTCACAGTAATCAGTGCATTTTTTGTAGCACTTTTCGCTGTGAAAATGACAATGGTCCCAAAAATGTGTCAACATTGTCTGAAGGAAACCTTCTGAGATGTTTATTTATTAAATATATATATATATATATATATATATATATATATATATATATATATATATATATCACGCTAGCCTTGTTATTCAATGGGAAAAAAAACTGAAGCACATGATCATAATGCAGACCATATAGCAAGGGAAGAATGCAGATTTCGAAGGATGTGGTGCTACTGAGCGTGACGCCAACCTTCTCTTTTGTCTGGGAAAATAAATAATTACCGTCATGTTAGCTTTTATCAAAGCCAGGTACTTGAAGTGCCGGCGCGTAATTAAAACGCCGGTCAGGTCAGAGAAAAGCAGTCTGACTGAAGCTGCTTCTCCTCCGAAAGGATTCTGAACGATCTGTGACTAAGGGACTCAATATTCATTGAATCACGGGGTCTGGTTGGAAATTTGTTGCATTGTAATATCCAAAACATGTACACTATGTGGTCATAATATAGAAACAAATAGCCGCTGTACTCATCAATACATGGATCAAATAAATAGACCACATGGCCAAGAGATTGTAGACATCCGATCATCACACAACAGCCCGTTGGACATCCCATTCCAAAACCATGGCCATTAATTTGGGGTTGTCCTCCCACGATGGTCATTAGTATGGAGTTGTCCCCACACCGTGGAGTTGGCTCTCCACCATGGCAATTAAAATTGAGCTGCCTCCCCACCATGGCCATTAGTACGGAGTTGGTCCCCCTCCATGGCCATTAGTAAGAAGTTGGTCCCCCTCCATGGCCATTCATATGGAGTTGGTCCCCACCATGGCCATTCTTATGGAGTTGTCTTCCTCACCAAGGCTGTTAAAATGGAGTTGTTCCCCCAACATAGCCATCTATATGGAGTTGCCCCCCCCCCCCTTACCATGGTCGTTAATATGGCCATAGTGAGGCAGTTGTCTGCCTCACTATGGTCATTAATATTGAGTAATTACCACCATGGCCATTAATATTGAGTTGCCCCCACACCATGACCATTCATATGGGAGTTGGTCCCCACCATGGCCATTAATATGGAGTTGTCTGCCTCACTATGGATATTAAGTAATTCCCACCATGGCCATTAATGTGGAATTGTTCCCCGCCATGGCCATTCATATGGGAGTTGGTCCCCACCTCCATGGCCATTCATATGGGAGTTGGTCCCCACCTCCATGGCCATTCATATGGGAGTTGGTCCCCACCATGGTCATTCATATGGGAGTTGGTCCCCACCATGGTCATTCATATGGGAGTTGGTCCCCACCATCGTCATTCACATGGGAGTTGGTCCCCACCATGGTCATTCATATGGGAGTTGGTCCCCACCTCCATGGCCATTCATATGGGAGTTGGTCCCCACCTCCATGGCCATTCATATGGGAGTTGGTCCCCACCATGGTCATTCATATGGGAGTTGGTCCCCACCATCGTCATTCACATGGGAGTTGGTCCCCACCATGGTCATTCATATGGGAGTTGGTCCCCACCTCCATGGCCATTCATATGGGAGTTGGTCCCCACCTCCATGGCCATTCATATGGGAGTTGGTCCCCACCTCCATGGCCATTCATGTGGGAGTTGGTCCCCACCATGGCCATTCATGTGGGAGTTGGTCCCCACCATGGCCATTCATGTGGGAGTTGGTCCCCACCATGGCCATTCATGTGGGAGTTGGTCCCCACCATGGCCATTCATGTGGGAGTTGGTCCCCACCATGGCCATTCATGTGGGAGTTGGTCCCCACCATGGCCATTCATGTGGGAGTTGGTCCCCACCATGGCCATTCATGTGGGAGTTGGTCCCCACCATGGCCATTCATGTGGGAGTTGGTCCCCACCATGGCCATTAATATGGGAGTTGGTCCCCACCATGGCCATTCATATGGGAGTTGGTCCCCACCATGGCCATTCATATGGGAGTTGGTCCCCACCATGGCCATTAATATAGAAGTTGGTCCCCACCATGGCCATTCATGTGGGAGTTGGTCCCCACCATGGCCATTAATATAGGAGTTGGTCCCCACCATGACCATTCATGTGGGAGTTGGTCCCCACCATGGCCATTAATGTGGAGTTGGTCCCACCATGGCCATTAATATAGAAGTTGGTCCCCACCATGACCATTCATGTGGGAGTTGGTCCCCACCATGGCCATTAATATAGGAGTTGGTCCCCACCATAGCCATTAATACGGGAGTCGGTCCCCAATTACCATGGTCGGTAATATGAGTTGACCCCCCACCACCACACCATGGTCATTAATATGAAGTTGTCCCCCAAATATGTTGCTATACCATTCTCCTAGGAAGGCTTTCCACAACAATTTGGAGGGTGTGGTGGGAATATGTGCCCATTTGCGAGCTCAGCAATGAGATATAAAATGTGATATATAAAAAAATAAAAGAAGAAGGTAAAAACAAATATCTTACTCTATAAAAAATGGCAGTTGGTTTATGACACACAGTGACCCATCAAACTAAACCCCCCCCCCCGCGTTTACTTGTACTGGTTTCATGCAAACACACCGCAAACCAAGTTCTCAGCCGACACCTAGAGAGGGTCTAATGGAGGGGGACCAGCCTGTGGCCTCTGGGTTTTCACGCCGCCCATATCTTTGGGTAACCGCCGCCGTCTCCTGAGAAGGATCAGACGCAGGGAATTGCTCACCTCTCCCTTTGTCAGGTCACATTTGCGTCCCCCGCCGGCCCCGTGCCTCATTATACGCGCGTTTGAAGTACGGGGGAAGAAAGGGATGTATAGTGTGCGGACGCACTGCAAATTATCTACGAGCTGCGGATGAGATCCGTCGCCTAGAGGATGGAATTCCGTACACAAAGCGGAGGGTTCAGACGGAATTAGCAGGAAAGCGATAATCAGCGCAGAGTGGAAACACCGACTTCCAACCAGGCGACCGCCACCGCGCCGCGGTTTTGATGTCGCGGGCTAGGTCGCAGCGGCTCAACATAAGAGGCAAAGGCGTCTGCTAGAAGAGATAGGGAGAAAAAAAAAAAAAGAAAAAAAGAAAAACAAACAGGAACATGGCAGTCGGCATGCTGCAAAAACAGCAAAAAGAATATTCAACGACGGCGACACAACAAAGACAAAACGTATCAAATAACCCCCAAAAAAATCTACAAAACCTCCATAGGAGACCCCACAGATCCGTTCTTCACCCGTCCAACTCAAAAATATACAATGGCGCTGAGCGGCACTTATCCGTCCTCTATAGCCAAGGAAGTGCGCCGGTACGCCACCGGATTCGCTGCAAACTATGGAGGAGCCGGCTCAGACTCCATATCACAATCCCATTGTACTTCAATCACCACTGGGGGGTTTATTTTTTTCTAAAAGACTGAAAAGTGAAAAATAAACAAAAAATAAAAATAAAGAAAAACCCTTTTCAGTTATAAAATTTAGCAATTTTTTCTTCTTCACTAATGGGCACAGATGAGGCTGCAGAGGGGACTGCCCTCATGGGACGCAAAGGGGGCTGCCCTCGTGGGACGCAGAGGGGGCTGCCCTCATGGGACGCAGAGGGGGCTGACCTCATGGGACGCAGAGGGGGCTGACCTCGTGGGACGCAGAGGGGGCTGACCTCGTGGGACGCAGAGGGGGCTGCCCTCGTGGGACGCAGAGGGGGCTGACCTCGTGGGACGCAGAGGGGGCTGACCTCGTGGGACGCAGAGGGGGCTGACCTCGTGGGACGCAGAGGGGGCTGACCTAGTGGGACGCAGAGGGGGCTGACCTCGTGGGACGCAGAGGGGGCTGACCTAGTGGGACGCAGAGGGGGCTGACCTCGTGGGAAGCAGAGGGGGCTGCCCTCATGGGACGCAGAGGGGGCTGCCCTCATGGGCTAATGTCCGTTGATCAGTGCGGGTGAGGCTGCACTGATGTGGCTGCACCAATGGGCGCAGGAGAGGCTGCACCAATGGGCAATGGTGAGGCTGCCCTGATGAGGCAGCACCGATGGGCGCAGAGGAGGCAGCACCGATGGGCGCAGAGGAGGCAGCACCGGTGGGCGCAGAGGAGGCTGCCCCGATGGGCGCAGAGGAGGCTGCCCCGATGGGCACTTAAAAAAAAAAAGAAGAAGATTTTGTATATATAATTTAAAAGTATATATAAAAAAAAAAGATATAGCAAATAAAAAAAAAAGCATTTTAAATTTATTAAAAAGGTCTTATTTAAAAATGTAATCATCATGTTGATGAGGAGGGGAGGGCAGGGGAGTACATTGCGAGTAATTAGCGGTACAATGCGGCGCGGTATTCCTGCCCGTCTCTCCCCGCGTGGCGCTCCTCCGAATCACACTACTTATTTGCTCTTCCTCGCGCCGAGGATCATTTCATATCCTGGGAATGAGAAGGTCACCTAACAATAAACACTACGAGTGTCTGGAAAGAACAAGCGGCAGGAAGGGGGTCGAGCGCCGTCACTCATCTCACACGGGTCAAGAGCGTGGGTTTCCGACACATTTCAAGTGTCACGGCCTCACCGATCGAAATCCTTCACGGCTCATTAGGAGGATTAACATGAGCAAAAAATAAAAGAAAAAAAAGTTGGCGATATAGAGGAAGGAATGAGACACAACAAATATAAGAGGCGCACATTCATGGAGCTCTGTACAGTATTAATAAGAAACCACCGGATTAGGAAAAATATGGTTAGAATTCGTCAGGGCTGGGCGAATCATTGTCACAGACGTGCTGAAGAATTCTCCACTCCTTTAGCAATAAATTCCCTCCACTGCTGCAAATGTCGCTCTGCGATTATCTATAAAACTTGACCACTTTTATCATTTATGTGCGACTTAAAGCTGAACTCCGAATAATAAAAAAAAAAAAAGTTCCTGAGGCTGCAATCCAGAGATGACCCCGCAGTACTTTTCTCTGCCACTAGATGTCCTCAGTCCAAGATCTATCATCATGTTAACCTATTTCCCCCCTAAGTCCATGTAATCCCGGACGAGCCCCCAACCTGTGACAGGACAGCGAAGGGAGAAGCAGCGCAGTGATGAGCTCATCTCTTCATCGTACTGCTTCCTCCTCGGAGGGATGGTTCACACCACAGAAATGTATGTCTTCCTACGTGTGCATTTTTTATGTGTTTTTTTTATGTGTTTCTTTACATCCGAGTCCACAGAGTCCACAGAGTTCCCCCTTTACATCCAAGTCCACAGAGTTCCCCCTTTACATCTGAGTCCCCCTTTACATCCGAGTCCACAGAGTTACCCCTTTACATCAGAGTCCACAGAGTTCCCCCTTTACATCCAAGTCCACAGAGTTCCCCCTTTACATCTGAGTCCCCCTTTACATCAGAGTCCACAGAGTTCCCTCTTTACATCAGAGTCCCCCCTTTACATCCGAGTCCACAGAGTTCCCTGTTTACATCAGAGTCCCCCCTTTACATCAGAGTCCACAGAGATCCCCCTTTACATTCGAGTCCCCCTTTACATCCGATTCAACAGAGTTCCCCCTTTACATCCGAGTCCACAGAGTTCCCCCTTTACATCCAAGTCCGCAGAGTTCCCCCTTTACATCTGAGTCCCCCTTTACATCAGAGTCCACAGAGTGCGCCTTGCTCCAATGTTGATGGAGACAAGGGCTTGTGGGGGTCTGCGGGCAGGGGACTTATCGGAATCTGGAAGGGGGACCCCAGACCCCCCCCCCCCACCCCTCCGTGTGAATGAGTATGGGGTACTCAGACAATACAAAAATGGTTTTATTGGCAAAATATTAAAAGCATTACAGTACAGGAATATAGGCAGGGGAGGAAGGAAATAGGCCGACGCGTTTCACGAGGTAAACGTGCTTTGTCAACACCACGTCACGTGAAGTGGTTAAAGGGATACATTTTTCGGTCTCCTTTTTTTTTTACCCCCAAAAACACATAAAAAAATAAAAAAAAATGGATCAGCGTTTTGTGTTACAAAAAGAAAAGGTCGCATCCAATTTTCGGCACGCCAGGGCGCGTTGGCAGCCAATGCATTTCAATGTGCAACGCACAATCAACGCACCACCTAATGCATACCTCCCAACACGCATGGATTCTGCGGGACTTTCCCGCATAGAAACAATTTTCCCGCAGTGCCGCGATCGGTGGCGGCCCGTCCATAGGGGGCACCCGGGCGCCCGCCGTTTTACCTGCAGTTCTGGCGGCCGTCAATAGAGAGTGCTGCAGCACCACACCCTATCGCAAATAACACACATTCATTGCATTGCATTGAATGTGTGTTATCATTGGTGCCAGCTGCCGCTGGTCTATTCCAATAACCGGACATAAGGCGCCGGTTACCTAATTAGCGGCAGCTGATTGGCTGTGAGGAAGTGCCTATCAGAGCCGCTGGCTCTGATAGGCTTTTCAAGTACAGCCCTCCGGCTCTCGGATGTCTATACTCGGAATGCAGCCTCCCTGCGTTCCTTGCATAAGACTGACGGCCGTTTCAGCCAATCAGGTTCCCGGATTCTGGTTATCAGGAACCTGATTGGCTGAAGCTTCACCACGGCAGCAGAAGGCATCGAGGGAGGACATGGAAGCTTCAGGTAAGTGCTTTTTACAGGGAAAGGGGCGACAATGGGCACAGAGGCGTCGATGTGCACAGTGGCATCATGGGGCACAGTGGTGACAATGGGCACAGAGGCGACAATGGGCACAGTGGCATCAGGGGGCACAGTGGTGACAATGGGCAGAGTGGCATCATGGGGCACAGTGGTGACAATGGGCACAGAGGCGACAATGGGCACAGTGGCATCAGGGGGCACAGTGGTGACAATGGGCACAGTGGCATCATGGGGCACAGTGGTGACAATGGGCACAGAGGCGACAATGGGCACAGTGGCATCAGGGGGCACAGTGGTGACAATGGGCACAGTGGCATCATGGGGCACAGTGGTGACAATGGGCACAGAGGCGACAATGGGCACAGTGGCATCATGGGGCACAGTGGTGACAATGGGCAAAGTGGCATCATGGGGCACAGTGGTGACAATGGGCACAGAGGCGACAATGGGCACAGTGGCATCAGGGGGCACAGTGGTGACAATGGGCACAGTGGCATCATGGGGCACAGTGGTGACAATGGGCACAGAGGCGACAATGGGCACAGTGGCATCATGGGGCACAGTGGTGACAATGGGCACAGTGGCATCATGGGGCACAGTGGTGACAATGGGCACATAGGCGACAATGGGCTCAGTGGCATCATGGGGCACAGTGGTGACAGTGGGCACAGTGGCATCATGGGACACAGTGGTGACAATGGGCACAGAGGCGACAATGGGCACAGTGGCATCAGGGGGCACAGTGGCATCATGGGGCACAGTGGTGACAATGGGCACAGAGGTGACAATGGGCACAGTGGCATCATGGGGCACAGAGGTGACAATGGGCACAGTGGCATCATGGGGCACAGTGGTGACAATGGGCACAGAGGCGACAATGGGCACAGTGGCATCATGGGGCACAGTGGTGACAATGGGCACAGTGGCATCATGGGGCACAGTGGTGACAATGGGCACAGTGGCATCATGGGGCACAGTGGTGACAATTAAAGGGCACAGTGACATGCACAGTGACATCAATGGGCACAGTGGTGACAATTAAGGGGCATAGTGGCCGTGTTTGATGGCATGGCACAGTGGTGACGATTGATGGGCACAGTGGCTGTGTTTGATGGCATGGCACAGTGGTGACAATTAAAGGGCACAGTGACATGCACAGTGACATCAATGGGCACAGTGGTGACAATTAAGGGGCATAGTGGCCGTGTTTGATGGCATGGCACAGTGGTGACGATTGATGGGCACAGTGGCTGCGTTTGATGGCATGGCATAGTGGTGACAATTGATGGGCACAGTGGCTGCATTTGGTGGGCTGCATTTGGTGGGCACAGTGAGGCTGCAATTTTTTTTTCGTTTGCGCCCCCCCAAAAATTTTTGAGCACCAACGGCCACTGGCCGCGATAGGAGAAATTTTCCCGCACAGGAAGAGGAGCCAAGGAGGTATGAAGGTATCACCCTCCAATGTCGGGCGCTCGGCGGCTCCCCCCCCCCTCGTTAACTGTAATGTCAGCTGATCGTCCCCGCACCCGCCCCTCAACAACTCCGATAGCAGAAAAAAAAATCGCCATCCCGTGGTAGCAACGCTCAACGGCCCCCCCAAAAGGTTTCCTTTACCAGAGGAGATACTTTTAGGATTGCCTTAACCCTAAGGCCCCTTTCACACTACCGCGACTTGAAAGTCATGCGATTTTTGCAGACGCGATTTTGACACGATTTCCGGGTCTATGGACCTCAACTCGCATTAAAAATTCGGACCAAAGACTACTTTAAAATCGCTGAGACTTGAAGTCGCACAGAAATGAACGATACTCATTGGAAATCATGGGGGGGGGGGGTTACGACTAGCAATGCGACTTTGCCCCGTACACACGATCGGAATTTCCGATGGAAAAAGTCAGACGGACATTCCGACCGTTTGTATGCCCCATTGGAGTAAGGCTAGGTTCACACCGCTGCGCAGTTCGCGGCCACGATTTTAGGGAATGCCATTTGAATTCGCATCGCACGCGGATCGAATTCGCACAGGACCCTTTTTCCCCGCAGTTTCTATTCGCAACGCATTGATGTGGACGGCACTAATGTTAACCACTTAAGGACCCCCTACCGACTAAATACGTCGGCAGAATGGCACGGCTGGGTACAGGTATGTCACCTTTAAGAGCCCCGCCGTAAGTCGCGCGCATGTGTCCGCAGCTCCGTGACCGCGGGACCCGATCGCAGCCGGTGTCCCGCGATCGGTCACAGGAGCTGAAGAACGGGGAGAGGTGAGTGTAAACAAACCTTCCCCGTTCTTCTCTGTGGCAGTGGCAGTGATCGTCTGTTCCCTGATATAGGGAAAGGCGATCAATGACATCACACGTCCAGCCCCGCCCCCTACAGTAAGAATCACTTCCTTAGGGTACACTTAACCCCTACAGCGCCACCTACTGGGTAACCCATTCACTGCCAGTGTCATTTTCACAGTAATCAGTGCATTTTTATAGCACTTTTTGCTGTGAAAATGACAATGGTCCCAAAAATGTGTCAAAATTGTCCGATGTGTCCGCCGCAATGTCGCAGTCACGTAGCCATTAGTAGTAAAAAAATAATAATAATAAAACTACCCCCTATTTTGTAAACGCTATAAATTTTGCGCAAACCAATCGATAAACGCTTATTGCGATTTTTTTTTAACCAAAAATAGGTAGAAGAATACGTATCGGCCTAAACTGAGGGAAAAAAAAGATTTAGGGATTTTTGGTGGATATTTATTATAGCAAAAAGTATTAAAAAAAAATCAAAGTTGTCGCTCTATTTTTGTTTATAGCGCAAAAAAAATAAAAACCGCAGAGGTGATCAAATACCACCAAAAGAAATCTCTATTTGTGGGGAAAAAAAGACGTCAATTTTGTTTGGGAGCCACGTCGCACGACCGCGCAATTGTCAGTTAAAGCGACGCAGTGCCCAATCGCAAAAACTGGCCCGGTCCTTTACCTGCATAATGGTCCGGGGCTTAAGTGGTCCGGGGCTTAATTTAAATGACTTTGAGAAATCGCAACGGCTCAAATCCTCAAGAGAATTTGTAGCGGTGTGAACCCGGCCTTACTCTGGTGGAATTCCGTTGGAAATTCCAATGTGAATTCGTTCGGACAAAGGTCCGATCGCGTGTACAGGGTAGGGTCTTACGAACACCTTGGGGGACTTTCCTGTTGTTTTGTAATCTGGAAATGTACATAAGTCGGGCCGCGCACGCGCAGAACGTCGAATGCCGTTCACGTGCGCAGAATGGCAGATGTACCACCCAGAATGGCTAGCCCATAATGGCAGATGGTCCGCCCAGAATGGAAGATGGTCTGCCCAGAATGGCCCACCCAGAATGGCAGATGGTCCACCCAGAACGGCAGATGGTCCGCCCAGAACGGCAGATGGTCCGCCCAGAACGGCAGATGGTCCGCCCAGAACGGCAGATGGTCCACCCAGAATGGCAGATGGTCCACCCAGAATGGCCCACCCAGAACAGCAGATGGTCCACCCAGAATGGAAGATGGTCTGCCCAGAATGGCCCACCCAGAATGGCAGATGGTCCGCCCAGAATGGCACACCCAGAATGGCAGATGGTCCACCCAGAATAGCAGATGGTCCACCCAGAACGGCAGATGGTCCACCCAGAACGGCAGATGGTCCACCCAGAATGGCCCACCCAGAACGGCAGATGGTCCATCCAGAATGGAAGATGGTCTGCCCAGAATGGCCCACCCAGAATGGCAGATGGTCCACCCCGAGCGGCAGATGGTCCGCCCAGAATGGCCCACCCAGAATGGCAGATGGTCCACCCAGAATGGCTGATGGTCCGCCCAGAATGGCAGATGGTCCTCCCAGAATGGCCCGCCCAGAATGGCAGATGGTCCGCCCAGAATGGCCCACACAAAATGGCAGATGGTCCGCCCAGAATGGCAGATGGTCCACCCAGAATGGAAGATGGTCTGCCCAGAATGGGCCACCCACAATGGCACATGGTCCACCCCAAACGGCAGATGGTCCGCCCAGAATGGCCCACCCAGAATGGCAGATGGTCCACCCAGAATGGCTGATGTTCCGCCCAGAATGGCAGATGGTCCTCCCAGAATGGCCCGCCCAGAATGGCAGATGGTCCACCCAGAATGGTCCACCCAAAATGGCAGATGGTCCGCCCAGAATGGCAGATGGTCCGCCCAGAATGGCAGATGGTCTGCCCAGAATGGCAGATGGTCTGCCCAGAATGGCAGATGGTCCTCCCAGAATGGCCCACCCAGAATGGCAGATGGTCCGCTCAGAATTGCAGATGGTCCGCCCAGAATGGCAGATGGTCCGCCCAGAACAGCAGATGGTCCACCCAGAACGGCAGATGGTCCACCCACAATGGCAGATGGTCCGCCCAGAATGGCAGATGGTCCGCCCAGAATGGCAGATGGTCCGCCCAGAATGGCCCACCCAGAATGGCAGATGGTCCACCCAGAATGGCAGATAGTCCACCCAGAACAGCAGATGGTCTGCCCAGAACGGTAGATGGTCCGCCCAGAACGGCAGATGGTCCACCCGGAATGGCAGATGGTCCACCCGGAATGGCAGATGGTCCACCCGGAATGGCAGATGGTCCGCCCAGAATGGCAGATGGTCCGCCCAGAATGGCAGATGGTCCGCCCAGAATGGCAGATGGTCCGCCCAGAATGGCCCACCCAGAATGGCAGATGGTCCGCCCAGAATGGCAGATGGTCCGCCCAGAATGGCACACCCAGAATGGCAGATGGTCCACCCAGAACGGCAGATGGTCCACTCAGAATGGCAGATGGTCCGCCCAGAACGGCAGATGGTCCACCCAGAATGGCAGATGGTCCACCCAGAACGGCAGATGGTCCGCCCAGAATGGCAGATGGTCCGCCCAGAATGGCAGATGGCCCACCCAGAATGGCAGATGGTCCACCCAGAATGGCAGATGGTCCGCCCAGAATGGCAGATGGTCCACCCAGAATGGCAGATGGTCCACCCAGAATGGCAGATGGTCCACCCAGAATGGCAGATGGTCCGCCCAGAACGGCAGATGGTCCCAGCAGTGTGCCATTCGTAAGTTGGAGTAGTTTGTAGGTCAGGCCCCCCTGTACTATGTATCCTGAGTGTTGTAGGAGATCGGGGAGAGAATCCCAGGAGCTGAAGATGGGAGGAGGAGGAGGAGGGGGAGGGGGGGACGCCACGCCGTAGGTCCGGGATCATTCCTAACACTTTATGAAGGATGACATTCTGTAATAATAAAAGTCTTGTAAAAATTATATTGTCTCAGCGACGTGCGCGATGCGTCTACCCATCGAACAAGCTTTATTAAACACTCTGCCAGCGCCCTCCAGACACAATTTATGCCAAACAGTGTGATGTGTACAATGTTACACAAACATTTCCTTCACAAATCCTACAGGAGATGGAATCCGGTGCTCTGTGCACAATGTATCATAAAACAGATGCCACTTTCCTAAATACAATTGTAATTTCCATCGTCTGTTACATTTCAGTGCCGCGGATCTCCTGCAGCCCCTTTGCTGCGATTGCCTCGCCTGCATGCACTCCATTGGTGGCTGCCTGGAGGTAGAGTGACCTTCAAACTACCATTCAGAGACACCCCTCCCTTCCCAAATTTCAGCTTGTGCTGTAACGAATCACAGCACAGCGATTGGACACAAGAGGCGGGATTTATGATTTCTCCAATCACAAGCAGGGGGCGGGGATTGTGCTCCTCCAGGCATTCCCGGCCAGGACAAGTACTGTCAGTGAGTAAAGCGGTGATGTGGCGGCTTTTTTTGGGGGGTGGCTGCGTCAGTTTCATTCATGGACACTGTATTGTCTTGGAATGAATGTGCCCGGGACAGACCTGCAAAATGCGGGACTGTCCCCGGCAACCCGGGACACGTGGATACCCTACGGGGAGGGTGTCCTGATGGTACCAACAGTCTGTTTAATGTGGTCACCAATGAAAGCCCACCTCGATGGAAGGGACTATCCCCAAACAGTTCCCACAAAGTTGGGAGCATGAAATTGTCCAAAATGTCTTGGTAAGGTGTTCTATCGGGTTGAGGTCAGGTCAGGCAAGTTCCTCCACCCCAAACTTGCTCATCCATGTCTTTATGGACCTTGCTTTGTGCACTGGTGTGCAGTCATGTTGAAACAGGAAGGGGCCGTCCCCCAAACTCCTCTAACAAAGTTGGAAGCATGAAATTGTCCAAAATGTCTTGGTAAGGTGTTCTGTTGGGTTGGGAGGTCAGGACTCTGTGCAGGCCAGTCAAATTTCTCCTCCCCAAACTGGCTCATCCATGTCTTTACGGACCTTGCTTTGTGCACTGGTCCAAATCATTTGGTGGAGGGGGGATTATGGTGTGCGGTTGTTTTTCCATTGTTGGTCTTGGCTCCTTAGTTCCAGTGAAGGGAACTCAACTCCTTGGACCTTGCTTTGTGCACTGGTGGGCAGTCATGTTGGAACAGGAAGGGGCCATCCCCCAAACTCCTCCCACAAAGTTGAAAGCATGACATTTTCCAAAATGTCTTGGTATGGTCTTAAGGTTGAGTTTCAGGAGTTGGGCTTGGCCCCTTAGTTCCAGTGAAGGGAACTCTTAGGGCGTCAGCATACCAAGACATTTTGGACAATTTCATGCTCTCAACTTTGTGGGAGGAGTTTGGGGACGGCCCCTTCTTGTTCCAACATGACTGCCCACCAGTGCACAAAGCAGGGTCCAAGGAGTTCCATTCACTGGAACTAAGGGGCCAAGCCCAACAATGGAAAAACAACCCCCCACACCATAATCCCCCCTTCACCAAATGGTTTGGACCAGTGCACAAAGCAAGGTCCTTAAAGACATGGATGAGGGAGCTTGGGGTGGAGAAACTTGACTGGCCTGCACAGAGTCCTGACCTCAACCCAGTAGAACACCTTTGGGATGAGTTGGAACGAGCCAGGTCTTCTCAATCAACATCTCCATAAAGACATGGTTTGACCAGTTTGGTGTGAAGGAACTTGAGTGTCCTGCACCGAGCCCTGACCTCAATGAATGAATTAGAGCAGAGACTGTGAGCCAGGCCTTCTCAACCAACGTCAGTTCCTTGACCTCACAAATGCTCTTCTGGAAGAACGGTCAAACATTCCCATAGACACCTTCCCATAGACACCCTCCTAAACCTTGTGGATGGACTTCCCAGAAGAGATGAAGCCGTTATAGCTGCAAAGGGCGGAGCCAACTCAATATTGAACCCTAAGGACTAAGACTGGGATACCATTAAAGTTCATGTGCGTGTAAAGGCCGGCGTCCCAATACTTTTGGTAATATAGTGTATATAATAATTAGTGTACAACATTCCCAGCAATTGTAAACATGTCATACGAGTTCCCGTGAGAATTCCACGACTGCTGGTATTTCTGGGCGCACTCCATCATATATTTTCAAACATTGTTGAGGACATTTCATATATTTTAAAAATTATGGGTTAGGTAGGGAAGAGAGCACCATATCTAGTTCACCGATGTACAAAAGTATGTGCACCCCCCACCAAATGATGGAGTTCAGGTGTCTCCGGTGAAGGGTCCTGGTAATCCTCCATCATACAAAGACATTGGAGACAATCGCACTCTTCCAGCCTTGTGGTAACAGTTTGGTGAAGACCCTTTTCTGTTCCAGCATGACTGTGCCCCCCCCCCCCCTGTGTACAAAGCCAGCTCCATAACGACATGGTGTGACCAGCTTGCTGTGGAGGAACTCAAGTGTCCTGTACAGAGTCCTGACCTCATCCCTACTTTTGAAAGGCCTTTGGTAGAAGATCTTCTCACCCAACATCAGTACCTGTCCTTAACCCTACAAAACACGTTTGGGTAGAGGTCGTCTCATTCCAAAGGTGTTTAGTAGGGTTGAGGTCATGGAGGAACTTGAGTGTCCTGCACAGAGCCCCGACCTCAGCCCTACTGAACACCTTTGAGATGAATTTGAAACGTCATGTAGAAACTTCAATGTCCTGCACAGAGCCCTGACCTCAACCCCACAGAACACCTTTGGGGTGAATTGGAAACATCATGGAGGAACTTGAGTGTCCTGCACAGAGCCCCGACCTTAACCCTACTGAACACCTTTGAGATGAATTGGAAACATCATGGAGGAACTTGAGTGTCCTGCACAGAGCCCTGACCTCAATCCCACTGAACACCTTTGAGATGAATTGGAAACGTCATGTAGAAACTTCAATGTCCCGCACATAGCCCTGACCTCAACCCCACGGAACACGTTTGGGTAGAGGTCGTCTCATTCCAAAGGTGTTTAGTAGGGTTGAGGTCATGGAGGAACTTGAGTGTCCCGCACAGAGCCCTGACCTCAACCCCACAGAACACCTTTGGGGTGAATTGGAAACATCATGGAGGAACTTGAGTGTCCTGCACAGAGCCCCGACCTTAACCCTACTGAACACCTTTGAGATGAATTGGAAACATCATGGAGGAACTTGAGTGTCCCGCACAGAGCCCTGACCTCAACCCCACAGAACACCTTTGGGGTGAATTGGAAACATCATGGAGGAACTTGAGTGTCCTGCACAGAGCCCCGACCTTAACCCTACTGAACACCTTTGAGATGAATTGGAAACATCATGGAGGAACTTGAGTGTCCTGCACAGAGCCCTGACCTCAATCCCACTGAACACCTTTGAGATGAATTGGAAACGTCATGTAGAAACTTCAATGTCCCGCACATAGCCCTGACCTCAACCCCACGGAACACGTTTGGGTAGAGGTCGTCTCATTCCAAAGGTGTTTAGTAGGGTTGAGGTCATGGAGGAACTTGAGTGTCCCGCACAGAGCCCTGACCTCAACCCCACAGAACACCTTTGGGGTGAATTGGAAACGTCAAGCCAGGTCTTCTCAGCTGACCTCACGAATGGGCACAAAACCCCACAGAGACACTCCAACATGTTGTGGAAAGCCTTCCCAGAAGATTGAAGGTTGTTGTAGCATTGCCTCTGTAGGACACGGTTTGACCAGTTTGGTGTGGAAAATCTTGAGTGTCCCGCACAGAGCCCTGACCTCAGCCCTACTGAACACCTTTGGGGTGAATTGGAACACCAATGGTGAGCCGGGTCTTCTTATCCAACATCAGTACCTGACCTCAAAAATGGGCACAAATTCCCACAGACACCCTCCAAAATATTATGGAAAGTCTTCCAATAAGAGTGGAGGATGTTATAGCCACAAAGCAGGAATTCCATATTAATTACCATGGGGGGGGGGGGAGTGGGAGCAACACCATATTACTAGCAGCCATGGGGGGGGCAATACAATATTACTGGCAATAGGGGGGAGGGGGCAACACCATATTACTGGCCTTGGGGAGGGAAGGGGTTAACACCCTATCACTGGCAATGGGGGGGGGGGGTCAATGCCATATTACTGGCTATAGGGGAGAAGAGGAGGACTCCTAATTAATAGTCATAGAGGGAGGGGACCAATTCCATATTACTGGCCATAGGGGGGGGGGGGGGTGTGGGAAGAGGGCAACGCCATATTACTGGCCATGGGGAGGAAGGGGGAAACACCATATTAATAGTCATGGAGGGAGGAAGCCAACTCCATATTAATGGCCATGGGGAGGGGGGCAACTCCTTATTAATGGAATGGGGGAGCAACACCATACTACTGGCCATTGGGGGAAGGGGGCAACACCATATTAAATGGCAATGGGGGGGAGCAACACCATACTACTGGCCATGGGGGGAAGAGGGCAGCACCATATTACAGGCCATGGGGGGGAAGGGGGCAACTCCATATTATTAGCCATGGGGGGGAAGGGGACAACTCCATATTAATGGCCATGGTGGAGGGGCAACACCATATTACTGGCCATGGGGGAGGGGGGCAGCACCATATTACTGGCCATGGGGGGAAGGGGACAACTCCATATTAATGGCCTTGGGAGGAAGGGGGAAACTCCATATTATTAGCCATGGGGGGGAAGGGGGCAACTCCATATTAATGGCCATTGGGGTGGAAGGGGGCAACTCCATATTAATGGCCATGGTGGAGGGGCAACAGCATATTACTGGCCATGGGGGGAAGGGGGCAACTCCATATTATTAGCCACGGGGGGGAAGGGGGCAACTCCATATTATTAGCCACGGGGGGGAAGGGGGCAACTCCATATTAATGGCCATTGGGGTGGAAGGGGGCAACTCCATATTAATGGCCATGTGGGGGGAAGGGGCAACTCCATATTAATGGCCATGTGTGGGAAGGGGCAACTCTATATTAATGGCCATGTGGGGGGAGGGGGCAACTCCATATTAATGGTTATGTGGGAGGATGGAAGGGGTCAACTCCATATTAATGGCCATGGTGGAGGGGCAACACCATATTACTGGCCATGGGGGAGGGGGGCAGCACCATATTACTGGCCATGGGGGGAAGGGGACAACTCCATATTATTAGCCATGGGGGGAAGGGGACAACTCCATATTAATGGCCTTGGGAGGAAGGGGGAAACTCCATATTATTAGCCACGAGGGGGGGAAGGGGGAAACACCATATTAATAGTCATGGAGGGAGGAAGCCAACTCCATATTAATGGCCATGGGGAGGGGGGCAACTCCATATTAATGGAATAAGGGGAGCAACACCATACTACTGGCCATTGGGGGAAGGGGGCAACACCATATTAAATGGCAATGGGGGGGAGCAACACCATACTACTGGCCATGGGGGGAAGAGGGCAGCACCATATTACAGGCCATGGGGGGAAGGGGGCAACTCCATATTATTAGCCATGGGGGGGGAAGGGGACAACTCCATATTAATGGCCATGGTGGAGGGGCAACACCATATTACTGGCCATGGGGGAGGGGGGCAGCACCATATTACTGGCCATGGGGGGAAGGGGACAACTCCATATTATTAGCCATGGGGGGAAGGGGACAACTCCATATTAATGGCCTTGGGAGGAAGGGGGAAACTCCATATTATTAGCCACGAGGGGGGGAAGGGGGCAACTCCATATTAATGCCCATTGGGGTGGAAGGGGGCAACTCCATATTAATGGCCATGGTGCAGGGGCAACACCATATTACTGTCCATGGGGGGAAGGGGGCAACTCCATATTATTAGACACGGGTGGAAGGGGGCAACTCCATATTAATGGCCATGGTGGAGGGGCAACAGCATATTACTGGCCATGGGGGGAAGGGGGCAACTCCATATTATTAGCCACGGGGGGAAGGGGGCAACTCCATATTAATGGCCATTGGGGTGGAAGGGGGCAACTCCATATTAATGGCCATTGGGGTGGAAGGGGGCAACTCCATATTAATGGCCATGTGTGGGAAGGGGCAACTCTATATTAATGGCCATGTGGGGGGAGGGGGCAACTCTATATTAATGGCCATGTGGGGGGAGGGGGCAACTCCATATTAATGGTTATGTGGGAGGATGGAAGGGGGCAACTCCATATTAATGGCCATGGGTTAAAAGGGGGCAATTTCACATTAATAGTCATGGAGGGAGGAGACCAATTCTATATTACTGGCCATGGGGGGGGCGCCATATTAATAGCAATGGGGGGTGGGGGGGCAACTCCATATTAATGGCTTTGGAGTAGGAGGTCCAACAAGCTCATATAGGTGTGATGGTCAGGGGACCACATGGTCTATTTATTCGATCCATTGATTGATTTCTATACACAGCGGATATTTTGTCGGGAATTTATGATCCAGTAAAAAGAGAGGAAGAGAAGTTCTTATAAATATCAAAATGCCTCTTTTTCCACATTTTCCTCAAAAGAAATCGATGGATCTCGAAATATAAGACGGAAATGATTGGAAGGGCGTCGTGTTTGAGGTGAAATATGAACGTGGATCCCGCGTGTGATTGGGACGCTCGGTGTGTTTTTATTTATGACCTCATTGGGCGTCCTGATGATTTATTTCTAGAATCTCTAGGAAATGAAATCGTTCGAAAAGCTGGTCAGTGAAGCGAGTGCACAGGTGCGTGACCCCGGTGAAATCACGCTCTCCGCAGGCCCCCCCGCTGCCTCCATATTGTCTCACCCCGTCCTCTGCTATGAGCAATTCACTGCGTTCGGAAGACTGTTCCGATAATCGCATGAATTGGAGAGAAGATGGCCAGGGCCGCCATCAGGGGGGTACAGGCAGTACACCTGTAAGGGGCCCGGGTGGTAACCCCCCTTTTTTTTCCTTCTTTTTTTTTGTAAGGGGCCCGGAGGTCCCCAGGGCCCCCGGATGGCAAACCCCCCCCCCCCTTTTTATATATTTTTTTTAATATATTTTTTTGTTTTGTTTTTATTAAAGGGCCCAGAGGTTTCCAGGGCCCCGGATGGCAACCACCCCCTTTTTTTTATAAACAATTTATTTATTTTATATATATATATATATATATATATATATGTTCTTTTTATTAAAGGGCCCAGAGGTCCCCAGGGCCCTCTATGGCAACCCCCCATTTTTTTTATACATTTTTTTTAATATATTTTTTTTGTTTTGCTTTCATTAAAGGGCCCAGAGGTCCCCAGGGCCCAGGATGGCAACCCACCCCTTTTTTTAAATCTTTTTTTTATTTTTATATATATATATATTTATATATTTTTTTGTTTTGTTTTTTAACGGGCCCAGAGGTCCCCAGGGCCCCGGATGGCAACCCCCCCCTTTTTTTATCTTTTTTTTTATTTTTATATATATATTTTTTTGTTTTGTTTTTATTAACGGGCCCAGAGGTCCCCAGGGCCCCGGATGGCAACCCCCCCCTTTTTTTTAATCTTTTTTTTATTTATTTTTCTTCTTTTTATTAAAGGGCCCAGATGGCTACCCCCCCTTTTTTTAATATATATTTTATTTTTATTTTTTTAGTAAGGGGCCCGGAGGTCCCCTGGGCCCCCCCCCCCGCTTCTCAATTCACAGCCCCTCTGCTTCTCAATTTGCAGCGGGACCCCCCCACGCTTCTCAACTCGCGGCAGCACCCCTGCTTCTCAATTTGAGGGGGCAGCACCCCCCCTCTTTGCTCCATGCCTGAAGCTGTGTAAGGGGTCGCATAATTCACATCTATACAGTGGGTGTGAATCCTCCATACACCAAGTGAAGTAACAAACCTCAGGGATACACCAAGAGGAAACAAATCCTACTACATAAGTTGTACTGGTTTGTCTGCTGTATTCTCTTCTCTACATCTGTTCCAAGTGCTGAATTTTTAAAGTGATACTAAAGTCTCATTATCTTTTGTTGTTTTCCTGTTCTGTGTAATGATTTTGCACAGAGCAGCCCCGATCCTCCTCTTCTCGGGTCCCATGCTGGCACTCCTGGCCCCCTCCCTCCTGTCGAGTGCCTCCCCCACAGCAACCAGCTTGCTATGGGGGGCACCTCAGCAGAACCGCAGCTCCCGGGGTCCATTTAGACACAGAGCCACAGTTTGGCTCCGCCCCTCTCTCTGCTCATTGACTAACTGACTTTCATTGACAGCAATGGCGCCAATGCCCTGCCTCAGCCAGCCTGATTTTCGAAAATTTGAAAATTAGACATTTCGAAAATTCGAGATTCGAAAATTTGAAAATCTAAAATTCGAAAATGGAAAATTTCCGAACTCCGAATTTTTCGTTTCATTTGCTCAGCTTTTTGGCCCCTATGTGTGGGGGAAACTAACACTGCACATCACCCTGAACACACCATCCCCACCGTGAAACATGGCGGTGGCAGCATCATGTGGTGGGGATGCTTTTCTTCAGCAGGGACAGGGAAGCTGGTCAGAGTTCATGGGAAGATGGATGGAGACAAATACAGGACAATCTTAGAAGAAAACCTGTCTGCAAAAGACTTGAGACCGGGGGGGAGGTTCACCTTCCAGCAGGACAACGACCCTAAAGTACAGCCAGAGCTACAATGGAATGGTTTAGATCAAAGCCTATTCATGTGTTAGAATGGCCCAGTCACAGTCCAGACCTAAATCCCACTGAGAATCTGTGGCAAGACTTGAAAATTGCTGATCACAGACGCTCTCCATCCAATCTGACAGAGACAGAGATATTTTACAAAGAAGAAGAATGGGCAGAAATGTCCCTCTCTAGATGTGCAAAGCTGGTAGAGACACCCCCAAAAAGACTTGTAGAGAAAGGGGGTTCTACAACACTTTTCACATATTTATTTGTATCATCAGGCACTGATGTTTGTCGAGAAGGCCTGGATCGCAGTCTCTGTTATAAATGATCCCAAAGGTGTTGAGGTCAGGACTCTGTGCAGGCCAGTCAAGTTCCTCCACCCCAAACTCGCTCATCCAATGTCTTTATGGACCTTGCTGATTCCACATCACTGCCGTCACATCTCCTCTATAGGAGCGTTCACCTCCCCCTCCCCCTCCTACCCACCCGAATATATTATTATCATTGTACACACTGTTCCCCACATTCTTCTACAGAGGTTCCGGCTCTCTGGATGGATCTCCCGAACCCCCGGGGGGGGGGGGGGCGTGTCACTCTATTCTCATATAACATACGCAATCCTTCCGGAATTATCCGCGATCACACACTTCCCAACCTTCATAAATCAGGAGGAGGGCGGGGAGAACCACCCAATGAAAACCCAAGAGACCAACAACAGCTACAGACAGTTCTACAAGGGTGATAGAAATGCGGGTCCAAGAGCTAACACTTCATTACAGCAAGGGTCCTATCTATCTATCTATCCATCTATCTATCTATCACATTATATCTATACACCTATCATATTCTATCTATCTATCTATCTATCTATCTATCTATCTATCTATCTATCTATCTATCTATCTATCTATCATATTATATCTATCTATGCTACTCAGAAGAGTTTACAATTTATTTTGGTAAGGAATCAAATCTATCTACAGTATCTATCTGTCTATATCTTTATCTATCTATCTCTGGCTCTAACGACCCATCTCACTATCTATTTATCTATGCCACTCAGAAGAGCTTACAATTTATTTTAGTAAAGAAGCAACAGATCTATCTATCTATCTATCTATCTCTCTCTCTCTCTCTCTATCTATCTATCTATCTCTATATCTATCTCTATATCTCTATATCTCTCGATCTATCTATCTATCTCTCTATCTCTGTCCATAGCTATCTTTGTATCTGTTTTTCTTTGTATCCAGGGCTTTTTTTCTGGGGGAACTTGGGGGAACTCAGTTCCACCACCTTTGGCTCAGACCCTTTGGTGCCTGCTCTCCACAATCACTTGTAAACACAGAAGTCTGGTTTCTGTGTTTACAAGTGCCAGCTCTGCACTCTGTGTGTAACCCCCCTGAACTCTGCACATTGTGTGTAGTGCAATTCTGGTATTTAATGCCCCTTTAAGACCCTTCTACTGTTTGTGAAATCTGAACGGGGTCGTGGTTGAGTTCCTGCACCTATTTTCTGAGAAAAAAAGCTCTGTTTGTATCTATCTTCCCATCGATAGTCATTTATCAATATATGTTTCTATCAACCCATGTCTATCTCTCTCAATCAATACCTCCATCTATCTATCTCTGTCTCGATCGACCCTTCTCACTATTTATCTATGCCACTCAGAGGAGCTTACAATTTATTTTAGTAAAGAAGCTGCAGATCTATCTATCTATCTACAGCAGAGCTTTTTTTCTCAGAAAATAGGTGCAGGAACTCAACCACGACCCGTTCAGATTTCACAAATAGTAGAAGGGTCTTAAAGGGGCATTAAATACCAGAATTGCATTACATACAGTGTGCAGAGTTCAGGGGGTTACAAAGCAGTCACTTGTAAACACAGAAACCAGACTTCTGTGTTCACAAGTGATTGTGGAGAGCAGGCACCAAAGGGTCTGAGCCAAAAGTGGTGGAACTGAGTTCCCCCAAGTTCCCCCAGAAAAAAAGCCCTGATCTACAGTGTGTCTATCAATCAATACCTCCATCTATCTCCTGTATAGTGTTGCTCACGAATATTCGCATTGCGAATATTCGTTACGAATATTGCATATTCGAGTATTCGCGAATAAATCGAATATCGCGGTGAATATTCGCTATTGCGAATATTCATATTTTTTCAAATGTATTTTTAAAACAGATCACATCCTAGTGATCTCCATCGACGTCTAAAAGCATTGCTGGTATGATTAGAGAGAGACCCTGGGCCGAGTAGCTGAGGCGATCCTTTTATGTTGCCGAATATTCGCAATGCGAATATTCGTATTACAAATATTCGCGAATGCTTTCTCTGCCCTTCTGTGTTTTGTGTATTAAAAAAAAAAAAAAAATTAGCTTTAGTTTAGTCATATAAGTTTGTGTAAGTAGAGTTAGTGTTTAGTGCATATTAGTTTAGTAATCCAGGAAATGATCTCCGTTTTCGCATGTTGACGAGAATTTCGCAATCAATTTCGCATTCGCATTAGCGAAATTTCGGAAAAAAATTTTTTGGATAAGATATCACGAATATTCGATATTAACGAATATTTCGCGAATATTCTTCTATATATTCGTGAAATATCGGGAAATCGAATATGGCGTATTCCGCTCATCACTACTCCTGTATCTCTGTCTCAATCAACTCTTCTCACTATGTATCTATCTATTCCACTCAGAAGAGCTTACCATTTATTTTAGTAAAGAAGCAACATATCTATCTATCTATCTATCTATCTATCTATCTATCTATCTATCTATCTATCTATCTATCTATCTATCTATCTCTATCTATCTCTATCTCTCTATCTATCTCTCTATCTCTCTATCTATCTCTCTCTCTATCTATCTATCTCTCTCTCTATCTATCTCTGTATCTATCTCTCTATCTATCTATCTCTCTATCTATCTCTCTATCTATCTCTCTATCTATCTATCTCTCTATCTATCTCTCTCTCTATATATCTATCTCTCTCTATATCTATCTATCTCTCTCTATATCTATCTATCTATCTATCTATCTATCTATCTCTCTATCTATCTCTCTATCTATCTCTCTATCTATCATGCTCCGAGTCAGAAGAACTTTCAATTCAATTAAAAAAGCAAGGGTCCTTTATGTCTGTCTATCTATCTGTCCATCTATCCCTGTACCAATCTCAGATCGATAGATAGATAAATCTAAGATAGATGCATGGATAGATAGACAGATACATGGCTTATTTAATTAAATTGTAAACTCCTCTGTGATAGACAGATAGATAGATAGATAGATAGACCTGTAGATTCTTTACTAATATAACTTGTAAGCTCCTCTGAGTGGCATAGATAAATAGATAGTGAGATGGTCAATCGAGACAGAGATAGATAGATGGAGGTACTGATTGGTATAGATGAATAGACATGGGTTGATAGAGGCATAGATTGATAGATGGATGACTAAAGATGGGCAGATATTTACTAAGAAAAACAGATAAAAGGATAGATATGGACAGAGATACATAGATAGATAGATAGATAGATAGATATAGAGAGAGAGAGATAGAGATAGATAGATAGATAGATAGATAGATAGATAGATAGATAGATAGATAGATAGATAGATAGATAGATAGATATAGAGAGAGATAGATAGATAAAGAGAGAGATATATAGATATAGAGAGAGATATATAGATATATAGATAGAGGCATAAAGACAGACATGACCCTTGTTAACTTATATACATTGAAATCTCTTATGAGCAGGATAGATAGAGAGATAGATAGATACAGAGATAGGCAGATAGATAGATAGATAGATAGATAGATAGATAGATAGATAGATAGATAGATAGATAGATAGATAGATCTGTTGCTTCTTTACTAAAACAAACTTGTAAGCTCTTCTGAGTGGCATAGATAAACAGATAGTGAGATGGGTCGATCTAACAAGAGATAGATGGAGGGATAGACACTCAGATAGATACTGTAGATAGATTTGATTCCTTACCAGAATAAATTGTAAACTCTTCTGAGTAGCATAGATTGATATAATTTTATAGACAGATAGATAGATATAATTAGATTGATATAATATGATAGATAGAATATGATATGTGTATAGATAGAATATGATAGGTGTATAGATATAATGTGATAGATAGATAGATGGATAGATAGATAGATAGGACCCTTGCTGTAATGAAGTGTTAGCTCTTGGACCCGCATTTCTATTACACTTGTAGAACTGTCTGTAGCTGTTGTAAGCTCTTCTGAGTAGCATAGATAGATATAATATTATAGACAGATAGATAGATCCTTTGCTTCTTTATTAAATTAAATTGTAAGCTCTTCTGGTAAAGTTGATCCGGGGTAAATCCGATTGCCTCTCGGGGGATCAGGAAGGATTTTTTTCCCCTCTTGTAGCGAATTGGATCATCGCTCTGCTGGGATTTTTGCCTTCCTCTGGATAAACTGTGGGTATGGAGTTGGGTGTATGGGATGTACTGTGTTTTATTTTGTTTGTTTATTTTTTTTTATGGTTGAACTGGATGGACTTGTGTCTTTTCAACCTGACTAAATATGTGACAATGTAACTATCTATGTCTCTATCAACCCACATCTATCTATCTATCTATCTATCTATCTATCTATCTATCTATCTATCTATCTATATATCCTGTTTAGAACTTTCAATTAATAGATAGATAGATAGATAGATAGATAGATAGATAGATAGATAGATAGATAGATAGATAGATAGATAGATAGGATCCTTGATAATTTAATTTAATTGTAAGCTCTCCTAAACAGGATAGATAGATAGGTTGATATAGGCATAGACAGACAGACAGACTGCTTACTGAATTAAATTGTAGGCTGTTCTAAGCAGGATAGATAGATAGATAGATAGATAGATAGATAGATAGATAGATAGATAGATAGATAGATAGATTTGCTTATTTACTATAAATAAATGGTAAGTTCTTCTGAGCTGCATAGATACACAGATAGTGAGATGGGTCAATCTTCACAGACAGACAGATAGATAGATAGATAGTGTGACAGACAGACAGACAGACAGGACCTTTGCTTACTTGATTGAAGTGTAAGCTCTTCTGAGTAGCATAGATAGATATAATATTATAGACAGATAGATAGATCCTTTGCTTCTTTATAAATTAAATTGTAAGCTCTTCTGAGTCTATCTTTGTCTCTATCAACACACATCTACAGGGAGTGCAGAATTATTAGGCAAATGAGTATTTTGACCACATCATCCTCTTTATGCATGTTGTCTTATTCCAAGCTGTATAGGCTCGAAAGCCTACTACCAATTAAGCATATTAGGTGATGTGCATCTCTGTAATGAGAAGGGGTGTGGTCTAATGACATCAACACCCTATATCAGGTGTGCATAATTATTAGGCAACTTCCTTTCCTTTGGCAAAATAGGTCAAAAGAAGGACTTGACAGGCTCAGAAAAGTCAAAAATAGTGAGATATCTTGCAGAGGGATGCAGCACTCTTAAAATTGCAAAGCTTCTGAAGCGTGATCATCGAACAATCAAGCGTTTCATTCAAAATAGTCAACAGGGTCGCAAGAAGCGTGTGGAAAAACCAAGGCGCAAAATAACTGCCCATGAACTGAGAAAAGTCAAGCGTGCAGCTGCCAAGATGCCACTTGCCACGAGTTTGGCCATATTTCAGAGCTGCAACATCACTGGAGTGCCCAAAAGCACAAGGTGTGCAATACTCAGAGACATGGCCGAGGTAAGAAAGGCTGAAAGACGACCACCACTGAACAAGACACACAAGCTGAAACGTCAAGACTGGGCCAAGAAATATCTCAAGACTGATTTTTCTAAGGTTTTATGGACTGATGAAATGAGAGTGAGTCTTGATGGGCCAGATGGATGGGCCCGTGGCTGGATTGGTAAAGGGCAGAGAGCTCCAGTCCGACTCAGACGCCAGCAAGGTGGAGGTGGAGTACTGGTTTGGGCTGGTATCATCAAAGATGAGCTTGTGGGGCCTTTTCGGGTTGAGGATGGAGCCAAGCTCAACTCCCAGTCCTACTGCCAGTTTCTGGAAGACACCTTCTTCAAGCAGTGGTACAGGAAGAAGTCTGCATCCTTCAAGAAAAACATGATTTTCATGCAGGACAATGCTCCAGCACACGCGTCCAAGTACTCCACAGCGTGGCTGGCAAGAAAGGGTATAAAAGAAGCAAAACTAATGACATGGCCTCCTTGTTCACCTGATCTGAACCCCATTGAGAACCTGTGGTCCATCATCAAATGTGAGATTTACAAGGAGGGAAAACAGTACACCTCTGAACAGTGTCTGGGAGGCTGTGGTTGCTGCTGCACGCAATGTTGATGGTGAACAGATCAAAACACTGACAGAATCCATGGATGGCAGGCTGCATGAGTGTCCTTGCAAAGAAAGGTGGCTATATTGGTCACTGATTTGTTTTTGTTTTGTTTTTGAATGTCAGAAATGTATATTTGTGAATGTTGAGATGTTATATTGGTTTCACTGGTAAAAATAAATAATTGAAATGGGTATATATTTGTTTTTTGTTAAGTTGCCTAATAATTATGCACAGTAATAGTCACCTGCACACACAGATATCCCCCTAAAATAGCTAAAACTAAAAACAAACTAAAAACTACTTCCAAAAATATTCAGCTTTGATATTAATGAGTTTTTTGGGTTCATTGAGAACATGGTTGTTGTTCAATAATAAAATTAATCCTCAAAAATACAACTTGCCTAATAATTCTGCACTCCCTGTATCTCTATCTATCTATCTATCTATCTATCTATCTATCTATCTATCTATCTATCTATCTATCCTGCTCAGAACTTTCAATTTAATTAAGTAAGCAAGGGTTCTGTCTGTCAAACTATCCCTGTATCTACAGTATCTCAGTCCTATATATATCTCTGTAGATTATCCATCTATCTATTAGATAGATAGATAATCTACAGAGATATACAGATAGGTCTGAAATAGATGCATGAATAGATAGATAGATAGATAGATAGATAGATAGATAGACAGGTCCCTTGCTTATAGATAGACAGACAGATAGATAGATAGATAGATAGATAGATAGATAGATAGATAGATAGATAGATAGATAGATAGATGTGTGTTGATAGAGACATAGATAGACTCAGAAGAGCTTACAATTTAATTTAATATAGAAGCAAAGGATCTATCTATCTATCTATCTATCTATCTATCTATCTATCTATCTATCTATCTATCTATCTATCAACCATTGGTCTGAGATAGAAACTGGGACAGATAGGCAGACAGACAGGACCCTTGCTTACTTAATTAAACGGAAAGTTCTTCTGAGCAGGATAGAAAGATAGATGTGTGTTGATAGAGTCATAGATAGATAGATAGATAGATAGATAGATAGATAGATAGATAGATAGATAGATACATAGATAGATAGATAGATAGATACATAGATAGATAGATAGAGAGAGAGAAAGACAGACAGACACAGAGAGAGTGAGATAGACAGACAGACAGAGAGATAGATAGACAGACAGGACCCTTTGCTTACTTGATTGAAGTGTAAGCTCTTCTGAGCAGCATAGATAGAATATATCTTTCTGTCTGTCTGTAGAGAAGATATTTCCCCCACAATGGGATGGAAGGAGAATCTTCTGGGAATAATATCAGAGGACTGACCTGTGGCTGTGGAGAGAAGGGAAGCGATGGAGAGAAGGAGGATCATCCTTTATTCCGTGTGTGTGATCCGCCACAATCTGAAGTCCAGGACGGTGTGGAAGGAATGGGAGAGGAAGGGGGAGGGAGGCTCCCGGCAGTCCCTTTCCCTCTCCTTATACTGCTATCTGACAGAGCCGGGAAATACAGATCTGAGGCTCCACCACCTGTGTATCCCATCCCATGATTCACTACTCAGCCCTATGAGGATGGGAAGTCACAGATAAGGGGGGTTTCTGGATGGGAAGTCACAGATAAGGGGGGATCCTGGGTGGGAAGTCACAGATAAGGGGGGATCCTGGATGGGAAGTCACAGATAAGGGGGGATCCTGGATGGGAAGTCACAGATAAGGGGGGATCCTGGGTGGGAAGTCACAGATAAGGGGGATCCTGGGTGGGAAGTCACAGATAAGGGGGGATCCTGGGTGGGAAGTCACAGATAAGGGGGCATCCTGGGTGGGAAGTCACAGATGTGGGGGGATCCTGGATGGGAAGTCACAGATAAGGGGGGATCCTGGGTGGGAAGTCACAGATGTGGGGGGATCCTGAATAGGAAGTCACAGATAAGGGGGATCCTGGGTGGGAAGTCACAGATAAGGGGGGATCCTGGATAGGAAGTCACAGATAAGGGGGGATCCTGGATGGGAAGTCACAGATGTGGGGGGATCCTGGGTGGGAAGTCACAGATGTGGGGGGATCCTGGGTGGGAAGTCACAGATAAGGGGGGATCCTGGATAGGAAGTCACAGATAAGGGGGGATCCTGGATAGGAAGTCACAGATAAGGGGGATCCTGGGTGGGAAGTCACAGATAAGGGGGATCCTGGGTGGGAAGTCACAGATAAGGGGAGATCCTGGGTGGGAAGTCACAGATAAGGGGAGATCCTGGGTGGGAAGTCACAGATAAGGGGGGTCCTGGATGGGAAGTCACAGATAAGGGGGGATCCTGGGTGGGAAGTCACAGATAAGGGGGGATCCTGGATGGGAAGTCACAGATAAGGGGGGATCCTGGATGGGAAGTCACAGATAAGGGGGGATCCTGGATGGGAAGTCACAGATAAGGGGGGATCCTGGGTGGGAAGTCACAGATAAGGGGGATCCTGGGTGGGAAGTCACAGATAAGGGGGGATCCTGGGTGGGAAGTCACAGATAAGGGGGCATCCTGGGTGGGAAGTCACAGATGTGGGGGGATCCTGGATGGGAAGTCACAGATAAGGGGGGATCCTGGGTGGGAAGTCACAGATAAGGGGGGATCCTGGATGGGAAGTCACAGATACGGGGGATCCTGAATAGGAAGTCACAGATACGGGGGATCCTGGGTGGGAAGTCACAGATAAGGGGGATCCTGGGTGGGAAGTCACAGATAAGGGGGATCCTGGGTGGGAAGTCACAGATAAGGGGGATCCTGGGTGGGAAGTCACAGATAAGGGGGGATCCTGGATAGGAAGTCACAGATAAGGGGAGATCCTGGATAGGAAGTCACAGATAAGGGGGGATCCTGGGTGGGAAGTCACAGATAAGGGGGATCCTGGATGGGAAGTCACAGATAAGGGGAGATCCTGGGTGGGAAGTCACAGATAAGGGGGGATCCTGGATAGGAAGTCACAGATAAGGGGGATCCTGGGTGGGAAGTCACAGATAAGGGGGATCCTGGGTGGGAAGTCACAGATAAGGGGGATCCTGGATGGGAAGTCACAGATAAGGGGAGATCCTGGGTGGGAAGTCACAGATAAGGGGGGATCCTGGATAGGAAGTCACAGATAAGGGGGATCCTGGGTGGGAAGTCACAGATAAGGGGGATCCTGGATGGGAAGTCACAAATAAGGGGGGATCCTGGATGGGAAGTCACAGATGTGGGGGGATCCTGGGTGGGAAGTCACAGATGTGGGGGGATCCTGGGTGGGAAGTCACAGATAAGGGGGGATCCTGGATAGGAAGTCACAGATAAGGGGGGATCCTGGATAGGAAGTCACAGATAAGGGGGGATCCTGGATAGGAAGTCACAGATAAGGGGGATCCTGGGTGGGAAGTCACAGATAAGGGGGATCCTGGGTGGGAAGTCACAGATAAGGGGAGATCCTGGGTGGGAAGTCACAGATAAGGGGAGATCCTGGGTGGGAAGTCACAGATAAGGGGGGTCCTGGATGGGAAGTCACAGATAGGGGGGTCCTGGATGGGAAGTCACAGATAAGGGGGGATCCTGGGTGGGAAGTCACAGATAAGGGAGGATCCTGGATAGGAAGTCACAGAAAAGGGGGATCCTGGGTGGGAAGTCACAGATAAGGGGGGATCCTGGATGGGAAGTCACAGATAAGGGGGGATCCTGGGTGGGAAGTCACAGATAAGGGGGGATCCTGGGTGGGAAGTCACAGATAAGGGAGGATCCTGGATAGGAAGTCACAGATACGGGGGATCCTAGATGGGAAGTCACAGATACGGGGGATCCTGGATGGGAAGTCACAGATAAGGGGGGTCCTGGATGGGAAGTCACAGATAAGGGGGGATCCTGGATGGGAAGTCACAGATACGGGGGATCCTAGATGGGAAGTCACAGATAAGGGGGGATCCTGGATGATAAGTCACAGATAAGGGGGGTCCTGGATGGGAAGTCATAGATAAGGGGGGATCCTGGATGATAAGTCACAGATAAGGGGGGAGCAATGTCACTGTCCCTCTCTCCCCCTCATTTGTCCCTCATTTTGGTCTGATCCATAGAGGTGTATATAAAATGCACTTTTTATCTTTAAAAGGTGTTTCCCAGAGCTAAACCTTTCTTCCAATTTCTAATGTGCTGCATTTGTAAATGTTAAAAACCAATATAAAGGAATTAGAGTGGTAAAAAAAAAGTCCTTGTGGATTTAGTTAATTCTTCTTTAAGGGTGTGTGTCAGGGGGGCGTGTCCTATGCCCACAAATGTTTGCAAGTAGGTGTCCCTCATTCCCATCTCAAAATGTTGGGAGGTATGCAGTGAGCAGTATGTATTGGACGTGGAAGTGTAGGGCAGTGAGCACTATGTTGTTGTAGTGTAGGGCAGTGAGCACTATGTTGTTGTAGTGTAGGGCAGTGAGCACTATGTTGTTGTAGTGTAGGGCAGTGAGCACTATGTTGTTGTAGTGTAGGGCAGTAAGCACTATGTTGTTGTAGTGTAGGGCAGTGAGCACTATGTTGTTGTAGTGTAGGGCAGTGAGCACTATGTTGTTGTAGTGTAGGGCAGTAAGCACTATGTTGTTGTAGTGTAGGGCAGTGAGCACTATGTTGTTGTAGTGTAGGGCAGTGAGCACTATGTTGTTGTAGTGTAGGGCAGTGAGCACTATGTTGTTGTAGTGTAGGGCAGTGAGCACTATGTTGTTGTAGTGTAGGGCAGTGAGCAGTATGTTGTTGTAGTAGTGTAGGGCAGTAAGCACTATGTTGTTGTAGTGTAGGGCAGTGAGCACTATGTTGTAGTGTAGGGCAGTGAGCACTATGTTGTTGTAGTGTAGGGCAGTGAGCACTATGTTGTAGTGTAGGGCAGTGAGCACTATGTTGTTGTAGTGTAGGGCAGTAAGCACTATGTTGTTGTAGTGTAGGGCAGTGAGCACTATGTTGTAGTGTAGGGCAGTGAGCACTATGTTGTTGTAGTGTAGGGCAGTGAGCACTATGTAGTTGCAGTGTAGGGCAGTGAGCACTATGTTGTTGTAGTGTAGGGCAGTGAGCACTATGTTGTTGTAGTGTAGAGCAGTGAGCACTATGTTGTTGTAGTGTAGGGCAGTGAGCACTATGTTGTTGTAGTGTAGGGCAGTGAGCACTATGTTGTTGTAGTGTAGGGCAGTGAGCACTATGTTGTTGTAGTGTAGGGCAGTGAGCACTATGTTGTTGTAGTGTAGGGCAGTGAGCACTATGTTGTAGTGTAGGGCAGTGAGCACTATGTTGTTGTAGTGTAGGGCAGTGAGCACTATGTTGTTGTAGTGTAGGGCAGTAAGCACTATGTTGTTGTAGTGTAGGGCAGTGAGCACTATGTTGTAGTGTAGGGCAGTGAGCACTATGTTGTAGTGTAGGGCAGTGAGCACTATGTTGTTGTAGTGTAGGGCAGTGAGCACTATGTTGTAGTGTAGGGCAGTGAGCACTATGTTGTTGTAGTGTAGGGCAGTGAGCAGTATGTAGTTGTAGTGTAGGGCAGTGAGCACTATGTTATTGTAGTGTAGGGCAGTGAGCACTATGTTGTTGTAGTGTAGGGCAGTGAGCACTATGTTGTTGTAGTGTAGGGCAGTGAGCACTATGTTGTTGTAGTGTAGGGCAGTGAGCACTATGTTGTTGTAGTGTAGGGCATGTTGTTGTAGTGTAGGGCAGTGAGCACTATGTTGTTGTAGTGTAGGGCAGTGAGCACTATGTAGTTGTAGTGTAGGGCAGTGAGCACTATGTTGTTGTAGTGTAGGGCAGTGAGCACTATGTTGTTGTAGTGTAGGGCAGTAAGCACTATGTTGTTGTAGTGTAGGGCAGTGAGCACTATGTTGTAGTGTAGGGCAGTAAGCACTATGTTGTTGTAGTGTAGGGCAGTGAGCACTATGTTGTTGTAGTGTAGGGCAGTGAGCACTATGTTGTTGTAGTGTAGGGCAGTGAGCACTATGTTGTTGTAGTGTAGGGCAGTGAGCACTATGTTGTTGTAGTGTAGGGCAGTGAGCACTATGTTGTTGTAGTGTAGGAGCAGTGAGCACTATGTTGTTGTAGTGTAGGGCAGTGAGCACTATGTTAGTTGTAGTGTAGGGCAGTGAGCACTATGTTGTTGTAGTGTAGAGCAGTGAGCACTATGTTGTTGTAGTGTATGTTGTTGTAGTGTAGGGCAGTGAGCACTATGTTGTTGTATGTAGTTGTAGTGTAGGGCAGGGCAGTGAGCAGTATGTTGTTGTAGTGTAGGGCAGTGAGCACTATGTTGTTGTAGTGTAGGGCAGTGAGCACTATGTAGTTGTAGTGTAGGGCAGTGAGCACTATGTTGTTGTAGTGTAGGGCAGTGAGCACTATGTAGTTGTAGTGTAGGGCAGTGAGCACTATGTTGTTGTAGTGTAGGGCAGTGAGCACTATGTTGTTGTAGTGTAGAGCAGTGAGCACTATGTTGTTGTAGTGTAGGGCAGTGAGCACTATGTTGTTGTAGTGTAGAGCAGTGAGCACTATGTAGTTGCAGTGTAGGGCAGTGAGCACTATGTTGTTGTAGTGTAGGGCAGTGAGCACTATGTTGTTGTAGTGTAGGGCAGTGAGCACTATGTTGTTGTAGTGTAGGGCAGTGAGCACTATGTTGTTGTAGTGTAGGGCAGTGAGCACTATGTAGTAGTGTAGGGCAGTGAGCACTATGTTGTAGTGTAGGGCAGTAAGCACTATGTTGTTGTAGTGTAGGGCAGTGAGCACTATGTAGTTGTAGTGTAGGGCAGTGAGCACTATGTTGTTGTAGTGTAGGGCAGTGAGCACTATGTTGTTGTAGTGTAGGGCAGTAAGCACTATGTAGTTGTAGTGTAGGGCAGTGAGCACTATGTTGTTGTAGTGTAGGGCAGTGAGCACTATGTTGTTGTAGTGTAGGGCAGTAAGCACTATGTAGTTGTAGTGTAGGGCAGTGAGCACTATGTTGTTGTAGTGTAGGGCAGTGAGCACTATGTTGTTGTAGTGTAGGGCAGTGAGCACTATGTAGTTGTAGTGTAGGGCAGTGAGCACTATGTTGTTGTAGTGTAGAGCAGTGAGCACTATGTTGTTGTAGTGTAGGGCAGTGAGCACTATGTTGTTGTAGTGTAGGGCAGTGAGCACTATGTTGTTGTAGTGTAGGGCAGTGAGCACTATGTTGTTGTAGTGTAGGGCAGTGAGCACTATGTTGTTGTAGTGTAGGGCAGTGAGCAGTATGTTGTTGTAGTGTAGGGCAGTGAGCACTATGTTGTTGTAGTGTAGGGCAGTGAGCACTATGTTGTTGTAGTGTAGGGCAGTGAGCACTATGTAGTATAGGTTCAGCTCATACTGGTGTGATGTTCAAATGTCCACCATATTTTAGCTGAATAATGTAAATCACAGGGGGCGCAGCAGACAGCAGCATTGCCAGTCTGGGTGGGAGGGGGGGAGCGTTAGGTGGACTAGCAGATTTAAATACACTAACAAATTGGAAGCCAAACTCCAGCTCATGACGCATGCTCGCTGTCCTCTATAATAAGGTATATACTGTGTACGGTATGTTTAGGATTTCCATTTTGCGGCGTTTCAATAAAGCGACAGAACAACGACCTGCGCGGCTAAGGACCTTCGCTCGCCGCGTTCCGGAATCTTCATTATCGCACGCTCCGGCCCCAGCTGCCGCGCTCACTCTCCGGCTCTCCAAATTAAATAAACACCATTTCCTCCAGCCGCGCCTTCACAGTCCATTTCTACGAAGCATTTCTCCGCAGACCATCGATAATGGACCCCCCCCCCACCCCCCCCCCCGGACATGTCCTTGTGGAAAGTCACACCTTCCCATGTGGATCTTCCGACGCTCATCGTCTGCTCCACATCGCCCTATATACCAACTTCTCCCCCTCGCTGGAGACCCCCGAGTCCGGATTATAAGGGGGTACTATTCCCCCCACTGATACCAATGATGGGACACTATTCCTCCCACTGACACCAATGATGGGACACTATTCCTCCCACTGATACCAATGATGGGACACTATTCCTCCCACTGATACCAATGATGGGACACTATTCCTCCCACTGACACCAATGATGGGACACTATTCCTCCACTGACACCAATGATGGGACACTATTCCACTCACTGACACCAATGATGGGACACTATTCCTCCCACTGACACCAATGATGGGACACTATTCCTCCACTGACACCAATGATGGGACACTATTCCTCCCACTGACACCAATGATGGGACACTATTCCTCCCACTGATACCAATGATGGGACACTATTCCTCCCACTGACACCAATGATGGGACACTATTCCTCCCACTGACACCAATGATGGGACACTATTCCTCCACTGACACCAATGATGGGACACTATTCCTCCCACTGACACCAATGATGGGACACTATTCCTCCCACTGATACCAATGATGGGACACTATTCCTCCCACTGACACCAATGACGGGACACTATTCCTCCCACTGACACCAATGATGGGACACTATTCCTCCACTGACACCAATGATGGGACACTATTCCTCCCACTGACACCAATGATGGGACACTATTCCTCCACTGACACCAATGATGGGACACTATTCCTCCCACTGACACCAATGATGGGACACTATTCCTCCCACTGATACCAATGATGGGACACTATTCCTCCCACTGACACCAATGACGGGACACTATTCCTTCCACTGACACCAATGATGGGACACTATTCCTCCACTGACACCAATGATGGGACACTATTCCTCCCACTGACACCAATGATGGGACACTATTCCTCCCACTGACACCAATGATGGGGCACTATTCCTCCACTGACACCAATGATGGGGCACTATTCTTCCCACTGGCACAAATGATGGGACACTATTCCTCCCACTGATACCAATGATGGGACACTATTCCTCCCACTGACACCAATGATGGGACACTATTCCTCCACTGACACCAATGATGGGGCACTATTCCTCCACTGACACCAATGATGGGGCACTATTCTTCTCACTGATACCAATGATGGGACACTATTCCTCCCACTGACACCAATGATGGGACACTATTCCTCCCACTGATACCAATGATGGGACACTATTCCTCCCACTGACACCAATGATGGGACACTATTCCTCCCACTGATACCAATGATGGGACACTATTCCTCCCACTGACACCAATGATGGGACACTATTCCTCCCACTGACACCAATGATGGGACACTATTCCTCCCACTGACACCAATGACGGGACACTATTCCTCCCACTGACACCAATGATGGGACACTATTCCTCCACTGACACCAATGATGGGACACTATTCCTCCCACTGACACCAATGATGGGACACTATTCCTCCACTGACACCAATGATGGGACACTATTCCTCCCACTGACACCAATGATGGGACACTATTCCTCCCACTGATACCAATGATGGGACACTATTCCTCCCACTGACACCAATGACGGGACACTATTCCTTCCACTGACACCAATGATGGGACACTATTCCTCCACTGACACCAATGATGGGACACTATTCCTCCCACTGACACCAATGATGGGACACTATTCCTCCCACTGACACCAATGATGGGGCACTATTCCTCCACTGACACCAATGATGGGGCACTATTCTTCCCACTGGCACAAATGATGGGACACTATTCCTCCCACTGATACCAATGATGGGACACTATTCCTCCCACTGACACCAATGATGGGACACTATTCCTCCACTGACACCAATGATGGGGCACTATTCCTCCACTGACACCAATGATGGGGCACTATTCTTCTCACTGATACCAATGATGGGACACTATTCCTCCCACTGACACCAATGATGGGACACTATTCCTCCCACTGATACCAATGATGGGACACTATTCCTCCCACTGACACCAATGATGGGACACTATTCCTCCCACTGATACCAATGATGGGACACTATTCCTCCCACTGACACCAATGATGGGACACTATTCCTCCCACTGACACCAATGATGGGACACTATTCCCCCCACTAACACCAATGATGGGGCACTAAACACACCTTCCCCGTTCTTCATTGTGGCAGTGATCGTCTGTTCCCTGATATAGGGAGAGACGATCAGTGACGTCACACGTCCAGCCCCACCCCCCTACAGTTAGAAACACACATGAGGTCACACTTAACCCCTACAGCGCCCCCTAGTGGTTAACTCCTAAACTGCTATTGTCATTTTCACAGTAATCAGTGCATTTTTATAGCACTTTTTTCTGTGAAAGTGACAATGGTCCTAAAAATGTGTCAAAATTGTCCGATGTGTCCGCCGTAATGTCGCAGTCACGAAAAAAAAATCCCCTTGCTTCACTGTTGCGGCAGCACCGATCGCGTCATCCCTTTTATAGGGGGGGGACACGATCGATGACGTCACACCTACAGCCACACCCCCCTACAGTTGTAAAACACACACAGGGAACACATAACCTCATCAGCGCCCCCTTGTGGTTAACTCCCAAAGTGCAACTGTCATTTCCACAATAAACAATGCACGAAAAAAAAAATATATAAATAAAATATAAATTTTGCGCAAACCGATCGATAAATCGCCAAAAATATGTAGAAGAATACGTAAACTAAACTAAGGGAAAAAATATATAGTTTTTTTATATCTTTTTTGGGGGGATATTTATTATAGCAAAAAGTAAAAAATATTGCATTATTTTCAAAAATTTTCGCTCTATTTTTGTTTATAGCGCAAAAAAATAAAAACCGCACAGAGGCGATCAAATACCACCAAAAGAAAGCTCTATTTGTGGGGAAAAAAAAGGACGCCGATTTTGTTCGGGAGCCGCGTCGCACGACCGCGCAATTGTCAGTTAAAGCGACGCAGCGCCGAATCGCAAAAAGGGGGCCAGGTCCTTAACCACTTAAGGACCGCCTACTGCACATTTACGTCGGCAGAATGGCACGGCTGGGCACATCAACGTATATATACGTTGATTTTAGTACCCAGCCGTGGGTCGCGGGCGCCCGCCCGCGACCCGGTCCGAAGCTCCAGGACCGGGACCGCGGGATTCGCGGACCCGATCGCCGCTGGAGTGCGGCGATCCGTCCCTGGAGCGGAAAAACGGGGAGAGCCGTGTGTACACACGGCTTCCCCGTGCTTCTCTGTGGCCGCAGCATCGATCGCGTCATCCCTGTAATAGGGGGACGCGATCGATGACGTCACACCTACAGCCACACCCCCCTACAGTTGTAAACACACACATTAGGTCACACATCCCCTACAGCGCCACCTGTGGTTAACTCCCAAACTGCAACTGTCATTTCCACAGTAAACAAGGCAATTTAAATGCATTTTTTGCTGTGAAAATGACAATTGTCCCAAAAATGTGTCAAAATTGTCCGAAGTGTCCGCCATATTGTCGCAGTCACGAAAAAAATCGCTGATCGCCGCTATTAGTAGTAAGAATTTTTTTTTTTATAAAAATGCAATAAAACTATCCCTTATTTTGTAAACGCTATAAATTTTGCGAAAACCAATCGATAAACGCTTATTGCGATTTATTTTACCAAAAATATGTAGAAGAATACGTATCGGCCTAAACTGAGGAAAAAAAATGTTTTTTTATATATTTTTGGGGGATATTTATTATAGCAAAAAGTAAAAAATATTGAATTTTTTTTTAAATTGTCGCTCTATTTTTGTTTATAGCGCAAAAAATAAAAACCGCCGAGGTGATCAAATACCACCAAAAGAAAGCTCTATTTGTGGGGAAAAAAGGACGCCGATTTTGTTCGGGAGCCGCGTCGCACGACCGCGCAATTGTCAGTTAAAGCGACGCAGCGCCGAATCGCAAAAAGGGGCCTGGTCCTTTACCTGCATAATGGCCCGGGGCTTAAGTGGTTAAAGAGGTTGTGCTTTCTGCCAGTGCTATCACATTAGGAGGAGTGTAAGAGCAAATCATTTAAATGAATAAAAAATAAAAAAATAAATTATAGTAAAATTATAAAATAAAATATATATTTTTAAAGCAACCCTGGGCCAGATCCACATACAGTTACATCGGCGCAGAGTCTCAGAGATACACTACGCCGCCGTATCTTACCTGCCTCTACGACGAATCCAGAAGAATTCGGCCCGTAAGATACGGCGGCGTAGTGCATTTTTTCGCGGCGGAATCGAAATACGCGATTAGGGGGCGTGAAGCATTTAAATTAGGCGCGTCCCCGCGGCGCTTGTACTGCGCACGCTCCGTGCTGAAATTTCCCGCCGTGCATTGCGCGAATTTATGTCGTAACGTCATTTTTTTGCTCGTAATTTACGTACATTCTTATTCACGGACGACTTACGCAAAAAAAAAAAAAATGGAAAATTTGACGCGGGAACGACGGCCATACTTAACATGGGCAGTCTAACTATAGACCGGATAATAGCTGGTTTAATTTTAGGACGGAAAAAGCCGACTAGCGACGACGTTAGAGAATGCGACGGGCGTTCGTAACTTCGTGGATCGCCGCAAAAAGCTGATTTGCATACCCCGCCGCGGAAAACGACGCGAACTCCACCCAGCGGGCGGAAAAAGATTGCAGCGTGGATCCGACGGAGTACGAAGACGTAAGCCTGTCGGATCGAAGCCCAAAGCCGTCGTATCATGGTTTGAGGATTCTGATGATACGACGCGGGAAATTTGAAAGTACGCCGGCGTATCAGGAGATGGACCGGAGTAATGGCTATGTGGATCTGGCCCCCTGTATTTCCCAGTGCAGACACTCGAATGTAAACATAACTGTAGACCCAGTTACATGCACAGGTGGTGGTCCAAGGTGGTGTATACGCCGCTCAGGTGATAATGAGTAACAATCCCATGTGGGTGCCCCCCCCCCCCATCCCCCGGCTCGCCACTTTAAAGAGGAAGGAAAACGTTTGGCAGCACACCAGCACAGAGCTAAAAGCAGATAAAATACTTTTATTGTCACCATGCCAGACAAACTAACAGGATCGAATACTGACGCGTTTCACACGGACATCTTGTGCTTAATCATAACTCATAGGTGGTTGCTGCTGCTTTATACCCTCCTAGACCTCTGTAGACATACATTGCCGGATTTTGGTCTGTAGTTCATCTCATCTCCAGCTGCGTTTGTTCGTCATATATTGTCACTATATGTCCACGCTCCTAAGAGTACAACGCTCAACTGGCAAATAAGAGGTTGGCAATCTGATTGATTATGGAGGACATTGGCCGAGGATGGATGACTTTGACACAGTTGACCAGAAGGGAATCACCTTGACCAAGATGGCCAGAGAGGGATCACTTTGACCCAGTTGGCCAGAGAGGGATCACTTTGACCCAGTAGGTCAGAGAGGCATCACTTTGACCCAGTTGGTCAGAGAGGCATCACTTTGACCCAGTTGGTCAGAGAGGCATCACTTTGACCCAGTTGGTCAGAGAGGCATCACTTTGACCAGTTGGCCAGAAAAGCATCACTTTGACCCAGTTGGCCAGAGAAAGATCACTTTGACCCAGTTGGCCAGAGAAGGATCATTTTGACCCAGTTGGCCAGAGAGGGATCACTTTGACCCAGTTGGCCAGAGAGGTATCAGTTTGAACCAGTTGGCAAGAGAGGCATCACTTTGACCCAGTTGGCCAGAGAGGGATCACTTTGACCTAGTTGGCCAGAGAGGGATCACTGTGACAAAGTTAGCCAGAGAGGGAAGACTTTTGAGTTGGCCAAAGAGGGATCACTTTGACCCAGTTGGCCAGAGAGGCATCACTTTGAACCAGTTGGCCAGAGAGGGATCACTTTGACCCAGTTGGCCAGAGAGGGATTACTTTGGCCCAGTTGGTCAGAGAGGGATCACTTTGACCCAGTTGGCCAAAGAGGCATCACTTTGACCCAGTTGGCCAGAGAGGCATCACTTTGACCAGTTGGCCAGAAAAGCATCACTTTGACCCAGTTGGCCAGAGAAAGATCACTTTGACCCAGTTGGCCAGAGAAGGATCATTTTGACCCAGTTGGCCAGAGAGGGATCACTTTGACCCAGTTGGCCAGAGAGGGATCACTTTGACCTAGTTGGCCAGAGAGGGATCACTGTGACAAAGTTAGCCAGAGAGGGAAGACTTTTGAGTTGGCCAAAGAGGGATCACTTTGACCCAGTTGGCCAAAGAGGCATCACTTTGAACCAGTTGGCCAGAGAGGGATCACTTTGACCCAGTTGGCCAGAGAGGGATTACTTTGACCCAGTTGGTCAGAGAGGGATCACTTTGACCCAGTTGGCCAAAGAGGCATCACTTTGACCCAGTTGGCCAGAGAGGCATCACTTTGACCAGTTGGCCAGAAAAGCATCACTTTGACCCAGTTGGCCAGAGAAAGATCACTTTGACCCAGTTGGCCAGAGAAGGATAATTTTGACCCAGTTGGCCAGAGAGGGATCACTTTGACCCAGTTGGCCAGAGAGGGATCACTGTGACAAAGTTAGCCAGATAGGGAAGACTTTTGAGTTGGCCAGAGAGGGATCACTTTGACCCAGTTGGCCAGAGAGGTATCAGTTTGAACCAGTTGGCAAGAGAGGCATCACTTTGACCCAGTTGGCCAGAGAAGGATCATTTTGACCCAGTTGGCCAGAGAGGGATCACTTTGACCAAGTTGGCCAGAGAAGGATCATTTTGACCCAGTTGGCCAGAGAAGGATCATTTTGACAAAGTTATCCAGAGAGGGATCACTTTTGAGTTGGCCAGAGTGGGATCGCTTTGACCCAGTTTGCCAGAGAAGGATCACTTTGACAAAAGTTTGCCAGAGAGGGAACACTTTGACACAGTTGGCCGGAGAGAGATCATTTAGACAAAGTCAAGTTCCTCCACCCCAAACTTGCTCATCCATGTCTTTATGGACCTTGCTTTGTGCACTGGTCTAAATCATTTGGTAGAGGGGGGATTATGGTGTGGGGTTGAGCTCGGCCCCTTAGTTCCAGTCAAGGGAACTCTTAAGGTGTCACCATACCAAGACATTTTGGACAATTTCATGCTCCCAACTTTGTGGGAACAGTTTGGGGACGGACCCTTCCTGTTCCAACACGACTGCACACCAGTGCACAAAGCAAGGTCCATAAAGACATGGATGAGTGAGTTTGGGGTGGAGGAACATGACTGGCCTGCCCTCAACCCAAAAGAACATCATTGGGATGAATAAGGACAGAGACAGGCCTTCTCGGCCCTCAACCCAATAGAGCCAACTCAATATTGAACCCTCCGGACTAAGACTGGGATACCAGGTATGGAGGGGGGGCATGGATAGAGGGACATGGCTGGAGGGACATGGCTGCATATGTGGGGGACATGGCTGGGGGGAAATGGCTGCATATGTGGGGGACATGGCTGGAGGGACATGGCTGCATATGTGGGGGACATGGCTGGAGGGACATGGCTGCATATGTCGGGGACACGGCTGCATTTGGGGACACATTTCAAAAAAGTATCGGTATTCGGTATCGGCGACTACTTGGAAAAAAAAGTATCGGTACTTGTACTCTGTCCTAAAAAAGTGGTATCGGGACAACCCTAGTCAAAACATTCCCATAGACACCCTCCTAAACCTTGTGGACGGCCTTCCCAGAAGAGTTGAAGCTGTTATAGCTGGAAAGGGCGGAGCCAACTCAATATTGAACCCTCCGGACTAATGCCGCGTACACACGGTCGTTTTTTGCGATGAAAAAAAAAACGACGTTTTCTGTGAAGTAAAAAAACGACGTCACTTTTCGAAGACAATTTTGCATACACACCATCGTTTTTTTCACAAAAAGCGAGGTTACGTTCACCACTCTTTTCCATTGAAGCTCGCTTCATAACTAGCTTCTGGGCATGCGCGGGTTGAAAAACGTCGTTTTGAACGACGTTTTTGCTACACACGGTGACTTTTTGTGAAACAAAAAAACGACGTTTTGAAAAACGACACATAAAATTCAAGCATGTTGGAATTTTTTTTTGGTCGTTTTTTTGAAGACAAAAAACGACGTTTTGCCCACACACCATCAATTTAAATGACGTTTTAAAAAACGTAGTTTTTTTTCATCGCGAAAAACGACCGTGTGTACGCGGCATAAGACTGGGATACCAATAACCTTCATGTGCGTGTATAGGCCGGCGTCCCAATACTTTTGGCAATATAGCAAATATATATACTGTATATAAATGCTGTATAAATAAAATCTAAATAACCGAATGAAAGTCCATAGCATGGGGCCCGGTATAGTCATAATAAGCAGTGAAATATTTCACACGTCACTGGAATGAATACAAAAGATGCCGTCCACAGGAGCCGCTCGCACACTTCCCTTTGTTAGAAGATATCAGCTGGAGTCTGAGTGACGACTACCGGCAACAAAAAGACCGCCGTCCGTTCCCCCGCATTTATATTTCTGCGACAGAGCGAGGAGAAGCCGGTTTGATTCTCGGTTATACAAGACAAGATTTCGCAAGTCATGAAAGAGACGCACGGGGCGACCTCAAGCTGAGAGTATTCATCGGGGGGGACGTATTATTACCCGGTATGATAAATTTATACCTTCCCCAAAACGCAAGGGGAAGATTTTTACATTCGACTTGACATGAAAAAAAAAAAAAAAGAAGAAGAAGCTTTTGGGCCAGATTCTCGTAGGGACGCCTATCTTTTTTTTTTTTTTTTGAAAAGCCTATGGCGTGTGAAACACACTCAAAAAACTCCACCCGGCGCAGAAAAAATGTGCACACACATAAAGAGTGTTCACAAAAACGTGCAGACGGGTGCAACGTCAAGTGGTCCTTCTGTGCAGAAGGGACCCAAACCCTGATCCCCCGGGGCGTTAGGCTCCAGACGGGGACAGAAAACACCGTCGTATCTCTGTTTTTTGGCCCAGGTATCTATGGGTGTGATTCCTAGAATCACTTACGCATAGATACGGCGTAGATCCGACAGGTGTAAAACACTTCCACCGTCGGATCTTAGATGTAATTCCTTCGCTGGCCGCTAGGTGGCCTTTACGTTGATTTCTCATTTGCCTATGCAAATTAGCCTAATACGCCGATTCCCGAACGCTTTCTCGTCGCCCCGTCGTCATTTCCGTAGTTTCCGTAAGTGTAACCCTACCCCTGCTAAATGAGGGGTAGGCTTACGAAGTTCCGTCGTATGCCATGTTAAGTATGGCGTCGGGTCAGCGTCGTCTTTTTCCGTCGTTTACTTCGTTTTACTAAGTCGTTCGCGAATAGGACTTTACCTCAATGACGCTCACGTTCGGCTTCATTGACATTTTCCGTCGTGAGCTGGAGCATGCGCACTGGGCTACTTTTACGGCCGGCTCATGCGCAGTTCGATCGGCGCGGGGGCGCGCTTAATTTAAATACAAGCCGCCCCCTTTGAATTACGCGGGGAAACGCCGGGCCATTTACACTACGCCGCCGCAAACTACGGAGCAAGTGCTTGGAGAATACGGCACTTGCTCCAGTAAGTTGCGGCGGCGTAGTGTAAATGGCTTACGCTATGCCGTCGCGGATTCTACGAGAATCTGGCCCATTCATTTTAGGCAAAACATTTTTTTCCTTTACAACTCCTTTAAGATATAAAAAATAAAAAATAATAACTAGAAAAGGTACAATTTCTGGGGAAATTGTGTGACGTGTTCTTGCCTTCACCAACACTCCTGACTGGAGACAGTGCCCCTGGAGATGTAAATGTGATCCAACAGTGTGTCGATCCATTTCGATCCATTGCCCCATCAAAAACTGCTCCATCAAAAACTACCCCATCAAAACTGCACCATCAAAACTGCACCAACCTATTTGGCCCATAAAAAACTGGTTGCTATGGAGAATTGCTATGGACTGGTTGCTATGGATGGGTTGCTATGGACGGTTGCTATGGACTGGTTGCTATGGACTGGTTGCTCTGGACTGGTTGCTATGGACTGATAGCTATGGATGGGTTGCTATGGACTGGTTGCTATGGACTGATAGCTATGGACTGGTTGCTATGGACTGGTTGCTATGGACGGTTGCTATGGATTGGTTGCTATGGACTGGTTGCTATGGACTGGTTGCTATGGACTGGTTGCTACGGACTGGTTGCTATGGACTGGTTGCTATGGACTGGTTGCTATGGACGGTTACTATGGACTGGTTGCTATGGACAGTTGTTATGGACTGGTTGCTATGGAATGGTTGCTATGGACTGGTTTCTATGGAGGGGTCGTTTTTGGCATGGAGGGGGTTCATTGCGGAACCTGGCCTTGGGACAGCAGGGAGAGCAAATCCGGCCCTGACAAAACCCCGCAGGAACTTTTGCCTTATCTTGTATTTCCAAGTCGCACGCCGTGTAATTAGCCATTCGTCTGGCCAGCACTTCGACTTTTATTTTTATTTTTTCCAGAAAACGTCCAAGAGATGGATGGATCCTCGCATCGAAAAAAAACAAAAAAAAACACCAATCTGGGCTGCATGGAGTTATGATGAACAGATCATACATCCGCCCATTCAATGCCGCAACATTCAATCCTCCATAGCAATAGTGCGCACCGCTAATGCATTTATACCCAGAGAGTAATGATCCCCATGTGAGTATCTCGCTCTCTCCTGCCCTGGCCTAATCGAGTGAAGAAGAAAAAGTGGAAATAAAAATAACCGTTGTGTGTGTGTGTGTGTTACCGAAATCTATTGTACTTTCTGAGATGACAAGTTCAGGGACGGTGAATTCATATTACAATTATAGACAGAGGGCCAGATTCTGAAAGAAGATACACCGCGTAACTTCTAAGATGCGCCGGCGTATCTATTTTCTGTATTCAGAAAACCAGATACGCCGGAACTTTGCTGAGATACGAGCGGCGTAAGTCTCTTACGCCGTCGTATCTTAGTTGCATATTTACGCTGGCCGCTAGGTGGCGCTTCCGGCCATTTACGCCTCGAATGTAGAGGTGTACACAAGAGGTGATCAGTGTGTGGGCAGGCAGCAGAGGGTTCATGTAGAGTTGTAAACAAGAGGTGAGTAGTGTGTAGGCAGGCAGCAGAGGGTTCATGTAGAGGTGTAAACAAGAGGTGAGCAATGTGTGCACAGGCAGCAGAGGGTTCATGTAGAGGTGTACACAAGAGGTGAGCAGTGTGTGGGCAGGCAGCAGAGGGTTCATGTAGAGGTGTACACAAGAGGTGAGTAGTGTGTAGGCAGGCAGCAGAGGGTTCATGTAGAGGTGTAAACAAGAGGTGAGCAATGTGTGCACAGGCAGCAGAGGGTTCATGTAGAGGTGTAAACAAGAGGTGAGCAATGTGTGCACAGGCAGCAGAGGGTTCATGTAGAGGTGTAAACAAGAGGTGAGCAATGTGTGCACAGGCAGCAGAGGGTTCATGTAGAGGTGTAAACAAGAGGTGAGCAATGTGTGCACAGGCAGCAGAGGGTTCATGTAGAGGTGTAAACACGAGGTGAGCAATGTGTGGGCAGGCAGCAGAGGGTTCATGTAAAGTTGTTAACAAGAGGTAAGCAATTTGTGGGCAGGCAGCATAGGGTTCATGTAAAGGTGTAAACAAGAGGTGAGCAGTGTGTGGGCAGGCAGTAAAAGGTTCATGTAGAGGTGTTAAGAAGAAGTCAGAAATGTGTGGACAGTCAGCAGAGGGTTCATGTAGAAGTGTTAACAAGAGGTAAGAAATATGTGGGCAGACAGCAGAGGGTTCATGTAAAGGTGTAAACAAGAGGTGAACAGTGTGTGGGCAGGCAGCAGAGCAATCATTTAGAGGTATTAACAAGAGGTGAGCAATGTGTGCACAGGCAGCAGAGGGTTCATGTAGAGGTGTAAACAAGAGGTGAGCAATGTGTGGGAAGGCAGCAGAGGGTTCATGTAGAAGTGTTAAGAAGAAGTCAGCAATGTGTGGGAAGGCAGCAGAGGGTACATCATGTAGAGGTGTTAACAAGAAGTGAGAAATGTGTGGGTTGGCAGTAGAGGGTTCATGTAGAGGTGTCAGGGAGAAGTGAGTGAAGGTTTGGGCAGGCAGCAGAGAGTTTATGTAGAGGTGTTAACAAGAGGTGAATAATGTGTGGGCAGGCAGCAGAGGGTTCATGTGTTTGAAAGAGGTGGGTAATTTGTGGAGGCAGCAGAGGGTTCATGTGGAGGTGTCAGGGAGAAACGAGTTAGGTTTGGGAAGGCAGTAGACGGTTAATGTGGAGGCGTCAGGGAGAAGTTAGTAAGGTTTGGGCAGGCAGTAAAAGGTTCATGTGGAGGTGTCAGGGAGAAGTGAGTAAGGTTTGGGCAGGCAGTAGATGGTTCATGTGGAGTTGTCAGGGAGAAGTGAGTTAGGTTTGGGCAGGCAGTAGATGGTTCATGTGGAGTTGTCAGGGAGAAGTGAGTAAGGTTTGGACAGGCAGCAGAAGGTTCATATAGAAGTTTCAGGGAGAAGTGAGTTAAGCCATTACTTAGGGACCTCTGGTCTCTGGGGACATTATTCCAAATTGGGCATGCTCTCTCCTTTCTGGATAATTCTTCAGTAGCACAAGCTACACGCATGCTCTTGGGGGGAGTTATGGGCCGATAGCTACACCTGGATAACCACATACATCCTGGATTCTGAGATGTACGGCTCCTGAAGAAGTGGCTTTCTAGGTTGCAAAACACATAGAGATCATCAGTGACCCTTCTTCTCTCTCTTCCTTGTGAAGATCATATCTGCCTACAGTACGATTTATAGCCCATTTCTGGGACACCAGTATAATGTAATAAGTCTGTAGAGGACTAGATGTCCATTTTGGTTAAGTCAATACAAATGAAGCTCCTATCTGTCTACAATAGCATATGATATGTGCTGCTCCTGAAGAAGCGGTCTATTAGACTGCGAAACATGTAGAGATCAGCAGTGTCCCTTTTTTTCTCCTCCCTCTTCCTTTTGAAGATCCAATCTGTCTACAGTACCATTTATGGTCCATTTCTTGGACACTAGTTGGTCCAAACTTTGTGGGAACAGTTAGGGAATTTTATTTGCCTGAGAGAATATTTAATGAGGCTGCCTATAAAGTCCTCCTGAGGTGGTACTGGATCCCTGCCCGGGTTGCCCATGCTTGCCCCTGGTGTAGTGACAGATGTTTTGGAAATTGTGGTCAACGGGGGGGGGCGGGTGGGGGGTATTGCAACATGACTGCGCAGCAAGTGCACAAAGCAAGGTCCATAAAAGACATAGATGAGCAAATCTGGGGTGGAGGAGCTTGACTGACCTCAACCCGATAGAACACCTTTGGGATGAACTAGAGTGGAGACTGTGAGCCGGGCCTTCTCCTCCAACATCAGTGCCTGACCTCACAAATGCTCTACTGGAAGAATGGTCCCATAGACACCCTCCTAAAACTTGTGGACGGCCTTCCCAGAAGAGTTGAAGCTGTTATAGCTAGACATGTGCATTCGTTTTCGTTAGAATGCATTTTCGTCCGAAAATCTGATTTTTTTTTGTTAAAACGATAACGAAAGCGCAAGAAAGGAAAACGGAAAGATCCGACATAAAAAATGATTTATTTTTGTTTTCGTTGCGGTAAAAATTTGATATAGAGAGATTCGACATGACGCTGACTGAATACAGTGAATAGCAATCTGTCTATCTAACCTGATATTACACACACATATGGTACTTTTCGACATTATAGAGAAAATATTCGACATCGTAGGGAAAAGATTCGACATCATAGGGAAAGATTTGACATCATAGGGAAAAGATTCGACATCATAGGGAAAAGATTCGACATAATAGGGAAAAGATTTGACATCATAGGGAAAGATTCGACATAATTAGGGAAAGATTCAACATCATAGGGAAAAGATTCGACATCATAGGGAAAAGATTCGACATCATAGGGAAAGATTCGACATCATAGGGAAAGATTCGACATCATAGGGAAAAGATTCGACATCATAGGGAAAATATTCGACATCATAGGGAAAAGATTCGACATCATAGGGAAAATATTCGACATAATAGGGAAAAGATTTGACATCATAGGGAAAGATTCGACATTATAGGGAAAGATTCGACATCATAGGGAAAGATTTGACATCATAGGGAAAAGATTCGACATCATAGGGAAAGATTCGACATCATAGGGAAAGATTTGACATCATAGGGAAAACATTCGACATCATTAGGGAAAGATTCGACATCATAGGGAAAGATTCGACATCATAGGGAAAACATTCGACATCATAGGGAAAAGATTAGACACTATAGAAATAATAGATTTGACATTAGAGAGAGAGAATAGATTCGACATTTTTAGAGAGAGAATAGATTTGACATCCACATTATAGAGAGATTATAGATTCTTACTAGTCATACAACATTAGAATTCTTGCAGGTGGAATATTCGACTGGAAATGTACGATTCGGCGTAAAGTTTCGATGTTCCGTCGAATATTCTTTGACCATTCGACAGAAACCAAGTATAATATCTGGATTTTCGGACGAAAGCTATTCCCCAACGAAAAACGAAATAAATCAAAACAAATTTCGGGAGTAACTAAATAAATTTATTTTCTGGACGAAAACGAAATTACGAAACAAAATATTTCAGTCTGCACATGTCTAGTTATAGCTGCAAAGGGCGGGGCCAACTCAATATTGAACCCTCCGGACTAAGACTGGGGTGTCATTAAAGTTTATGGGCCAGATTCAGGTAGATGGGAGCATCTTTGCTCTGGAGTAACGCTTCTCATTTACGTTACTCTGCCGAAATTTTAGGAGCAAGTGCTGTTATTCATGAAGCACTTGCTCCTAAAGTTGCGGCAGCGCATCGCAAATGAGCCGGCGGAATTCAAATTGGGCGGGTACGGGGCGTGTATTATTTAAACTAAGCGCGATCCCGCGGCGAACGTACTGCGCATGCGTCGAGGGTCAATGCATCCCAGTGCGCATGCTCCAAATTCTGTCAGTGAACGTCAATGACATCACATCCCCATTCATGAACGTTTTACGCAAGCGACGCAAATTTTTTTTTTTTCCTACGCGATGACGACGGCTATACTTAACATAGGATACTCCACTAGGGGGCTGCTTTATCTTTACGTCGCGTATCGCTTACGGAAACGTCGGAAAGTCACTGCGTCGCGCCCGAAAACGATCGTGAATTTCCGATTCCCGCTGATTAACATATTTTTTCAGCGTTAATCAGCGGGAACGCCCCCGGCGCCATTTTTAAATTAAATTTGTGATGCGATGGCGAAATTCAATTGCGCCGATCGCATCGGAACACCAACCCGGCGTTTCTTGTTTTCTCGTTACAGAAAACAGAAACGCCGGCTTAAAGTGACAGTTAGGCTGGCGGATCACAGATACTCCAGCCTAACTCTACCTGAATCTGGCCCTATGTGCGTGTAAAGGCCGGCGTCCCAATACTTTTGGCAATATAGGGCCAGATTCTCGTACATCTTTCTGAATACAGAAAAAAAGATACGCCGGCGCATTTCAGAAGTTGCGCGGCGTATCCCGAGATACGCCATCGTAACTCTTGATGAATCTGGCCCATAGTGTACTTTAGGCATAAGAATGGATGTATTGCAGGAACACATTATACACACACCAGGGGGTAGATTCATGTAGATCAGCGGATCTTTTGATCCACGTGATCTATCTTGTTTACGATCCGCCTGCGCCAGTTTTTGAGGCAAGTGCTGTATTCAGAAAGCACTTGCCTCGTAATTAGCCCTGGCGGATCGTAAATCCCCCGGCGGAATGCAAATTCCGCGGCTAGGGGGAGTTTACTATTTAAATCACGCGCGTCCCCGCGCCGATCGTACTGCGCATGCGCCGCCGGCAAAATTTCCCGACGTGCATTGCTTTAAATGACGTCGCAAGGACGTCATTGTTTTCGTCGTTAACGCTATTAACGTATGGCCGTATTCCCGGACGACTTACGTAAACGACGTAAAAAATTCAAAACTCGACGCGGGAACGACGGCCATACTTAACATAGGATCCGCCGCACTTACCCCGCATATAGCAGGGGTAACCATCCGCCGGAAAAAGACGAACGCAAACGACGTAAAAAAAAAAAGCGACGGCCGGGCGTTCGGTTCTGAATCGGCGGTTCTCCTCATTTGCATATTCGTCGCGTAGAAAAAAAGAAGCGCCACCTAGCGGACGGCGGGAGAATGCAGCCTAAGAACCGACAGTGTAACTCACTTACACCAGTCGGCTCTAAGGGAGATCTATGCGGAACCTGATTCGAGGAATCAGCCGCATAGATCCGAGCGTCGGATCTCACAGATCCGACGGTGTATCAGTAGATACACCGTCGGATCTGTACATGAATCTACCCCCAGGCGTTGTTGTGAAATGAGAACTCTTGTATAAACAGCCCATCAATGGGTTACTAGATGGTAAATCCTACAAGTGGAAGCCATTATGGAAGCCAAGGTTAATGGAGCATAGCGATTGTTTGAATACATTGTTATTCCTTGAACTATGTAAAGAATGTAGACACTTTCTCCATCCGTCAATCAACACTTTCCCCGTTTCGCCCCCCTCTCCGTGTAATCCATTTGGCACATTTTATTGTGCGGCTTTCATTTCTGCCATCGGGAATTTAGAAAAATATGCAGAAAATTTGTCAAATTTTCAAGAAAATATAACCCCTCTAACATTCTCAGAACGTTCTCAGAACACAATGAAAGAATTTAGATGGGAGTAAAAATATATCCACTTATTTGCCACTTTGTATCCGGGCAGAAATAGCTTTTCTCGAAAAAAGGAATATGTATTTGCGATGATTGCTTCGGTAAAGCTTTGTGGGTGGCGGAGATTCCTCTTCTGCGAGGAACGGGGATCCTGAGAGCCGACGTAAGTGCAAATGTGCGCCGGCGTATCTGTGCGCCGGACCCACAAACCAACATACGCCTAAAAACCGACCACCCTACGCCGACGTAGCTTACTTACCCCAGCCTAGCGTGGGCACACTTTTCGCCTGGGCGCATGCGGCGATTCGCAAACGTACGTGCGCCCGACGCATGCTGCACGAAAGTTGTAGGTCCGGCGCAAAGTTATTCCACATAGATGAGGCGCCACCCGGCAACAGGCATGCAAAGGTCTGCCCAGGGCTGGACTGGGACAAAAATTTGGCCCTGGACTTCATCCAGACTGGCCCACTTTGGGGAAGCTAGACATTATTTCACACAGGGCAAAGAATCAGTTCGGTGCCCCCCCCTTATGGGACAAGATTAGGCAGAAGTGAGAAACTCCCAGGCCATAGCTGTTTAGTCAGCTGTCTGTCCCCTCCCCCATAGTCCTCTGCCATCCCCCCTGCTCCTCTAGTCCTCCCCCTGATTCTCTGTTCCCCCCAGGTGAGCTCTGCAGGGAGGGAGAGACAGAGGAGCGGCGGTCCGCTGTCACTGAAGCCGGCCCACTGAGCCATCAGCCCACCGGGAAACTCCCTGTAGTCCCAATGGCCAGTCCATCCTTGGGTCTGCCCCAGAGAACACAGGCCGGCGTATTGGGCGTACGTTACATTTAAAGGCGTACGCGGTGACCCGGCGTTTGTGCCGGCGTGGTTGTGAGCATGTGCATAAGGGTGCTGTTTCATGCGTCCACGTCACGGTAAAGTCACGCCCGTTCGTGATACGCCGGGCGTAAAACACTGCACCGTGCTCGGACCATCATTTGCATGGGGTCACGCCCACTTCCACCTACGCCGGCCTGCTCCTTGAAAACCTACGCCACGCCGACGCAGCGCTGGGAGCAATAGCTTGCTGAATACAGTGCTTGCCTCTCCGCGCTGCGTCGGTGTGGCGTACGGCGTTTGCGCCACGGCGGCGTAATGTGCGCCAACTCTCTGTGAATCTGGGCCATAGTATATAAGCCCCGAGCTTCATGCCTATATACACATTAGGCCATGGGTCTTCAAACTACGGCCCTCCAGGTGTTCAGGAACTACAATTCCCATCATGCCTAGTCATGTCTGTGAATGTCAGAGTTTTACAATGCCTCATGGGAAGTGTAGTTCCGCCACAGCTGGAGGGCCGTAGTTTGAGGATCCCTGCATTAGGCGATAGATTTTAGACATTAAATATATAAAATGTAATATAAATATTGCCGTTTTTAATCACTTAAGGTTTTACCCCCCCCCCCCTTTATGACCAGACACTGCGCTACTTTAACCACTTAAGGACCTTGGCTGTTTTTCAGATTTGGCGTTTACATGATTCAAACTGTTTTTTTTTTTGCTAGAAAATTACTTAAAATTATATATTTTTTTCTAACACCCTAGAGAATAAAATGGCGGTCCTTGCAATACTTTTTGTCACACCGTATTTGCGCAGCGGTCTTACAAGCGCACTTTTTTGGGAAAAAATAACACTTTTTTTTAATTTAAAAATAAGACAACAGTAAAGTTAGCCCAATGTTTTTTATACTCTGAAAGATAATGTTGCTCCGAGTAAATTGATACCCAACATGTCACACTTTAAAATTGCGCTCCGCTCGTGGCATGGCGTCAAACTTTTACCCTTAAAAATCTCCATAGGCGACGTTTAAAAATTTCTACAGGTTGCATGTTTTGAGTTACAGAGGGCTAGAATTATTGCTCTCACTCTAACGATCGTGATACCTCACATGTGTGGTTTAAACACCGTTTTTTATATGCGGGCGCTACTCACGTATGCGTTCGCTTCTGCCGCGCGATCTCTTTGGGACGGGGCGCTTTAAAACATTTTTTTTTGTTTGTTTTCTTATTTATTTTTATTTATTTTATTAATTTTTACACACAAAAAAAATAAAAAATTGATCACTTGTATTCCTATGACAAGGAATGTAAACATCCCTTGTAATAGAAAAAAGCATGACAGGTCCTCTTATACAGTGCCTTGCGAAAGTATTCGCCTCCCTTGATCTTTGCGACCTTTTGCCACATTTCAGGCTTCAAACATAAAGATATAAAACTGTCATTTTTTGTGAAGAACCAACAAGTGGGACACAATCATGAAGTGGAACAAAATTTATTGGATATTTCAAACTTTTGTAACAAATAAAAAACTGAAAAATTGAGCGTGCAAAATGATTCCGCCCCCTTAAGTTAATACTTTGTAGCGCCCCCTTTTGCTGCGATTACACCTGTAAGTCTCTTGGGGGGTCTCTATCAGTTTTGCACATCGAGAGACTGAAATTTTTGCCCATTCCTCCTTGGAGCTCAGTGAGGTTGGATGGAGAGCGTTTGTGAACAGCAGTTTTCAGTTCTTTCCACAGATTCTCCATTGGATTCAGGTCTGGACTGTGACTTGGCCATTCTAACACCTGGATATGTTTATTTGTGAACTATTCCATTGTAGGTTTTGCAGATTTATGTTTTGGATCATTGTCTTGTTGGAAGACAAATCTCCGTCCCAGTCTCAGGTCTTTTGCAGACTCCATCAGGTTTTCTTCCAGAATGGTCCTGTATTTGGCTCCATCCATCTTCCCATTAATTGTAACCATCTTCCCTGTCCCTGCTGAAGAAAAGCAGGCCCAAACCATGATGCTGCCACCACCATGTTTCACAGTGGGGATGGTGTGTTCAGGGTGATGAGCTGTGTTGCTTTTACGCCAAACATAAAGTTTTGCATTGTTGCCAAAAAGTTGGGTTTTGGTTTCATCTGAGCAGAGCACCTTCTTCCACATGTTTGGTGTCTCCCAGGTGGCAGCAGAGCACCTTCTTCCACATGTTTGGTGTCTCCCAGGGGGCAGCAGAGCACCTTCTTCCACATGTTTGGTGTGTCTCCCAGGGGGCAGCAGAGCACCTTCTTCCACATGTTTGGTGTCTCCCAGGGGGCAGCAGAGCACCTTCTTCCACATGTTTGGTGTGTCTCCCAGGGGGCAGCAGAGCACCTTCTTCCACATGTTTGGTGTCTCCCAGGTGGCAGCAGAGCACCTTCTTCCACATGTTTGGTGTCTCCCAGGGGGCAGCAGAGCACCTTCTTCCACATGTTTGGTGTGTCTCCCAGGGGGCAGCAGAGCACCTTCTTCCACATGTTTGGTGTCTCCCAGGGGGCAGCAGAGCACCTTCTTCCACATGTTTGGTGTGTCTCCCAGGGGGCAGCAGAGCACCTTCTTCCACATGTTTGGTGTGTCTCCCAGGTGGCAGCAGAGCACCTTCTTCCACATGTTTGGTGTCTCCCAGGTGGCTTGTGGAAAACTTTAACCGACACTTTTTATGGATATCTTTAAGAAATGTCTTTCTTCTTGCCACTCTTCCATAAAGCCCAGATTTGTGCAGTATACAGGGACTGATTGTTGTCCTATGGACAGAGTCTCCCACCTCAGCTGTAGATCTCTGCAGTTCCTCCAGAGTGATCATGGGCCTCTTGGCTGCATCTCTGATCAGTCTTCTCCTTGTATGAGATGGAAGTTTAGAGGGACGGCCGGGTCTTCGTAGATTTGCAGTGGTCTGATACTCCTTCCATTTCAATATTATCGCTTGCACAGTGCTCCTTGGGATGTTTAAAGCTTGGGAAATCTTTTTGTATCCAAATCCGGCTTTAATCTTCTTCACAACAGTATCTCGGACCTGCCTGGTGTGTTCCTTGTTCTTCGTGAGGCTCTCTGCGCTTTAAACGGACCTCTGAGACTATCACAGTGCAGGTGCATTTATACAGAGACTTTATTCCACACAGGTGGATTCTATTTATCATCATTAGTCATTCAGGTCAACATTGGATCATTCAGAGATCCTCACTGAACTTCTGGAGAGAGTTTGCTGCACTGAAAGTAAAGGGGCTGAATAATTTTGCACGCCCAATTTTTCAGTTTTTTATTTGTTAACAAAGTTTGAAATATCCAATAAATTTCCTTCCACTTCATAATTGTGTCCCACTTGTTGTTGTTTCTTCACAAAAAAGTTACAGTTTTATACAGGGCTGCCATCAGGAATGATGGGGCCCCTTGCACAGCTTCAGGCATGGGCCCCCTGGAGAACCGGAGGGGGGGTGCTGCCGCCTAAAATTAAGAAGCGGGGGGGGGGGCTGCTGCGAAGCTGCGAATTGAGAATCGGGGGGGCCCTTTACAAAAAAAGAAGAAATAAAGAAAAATATATATAAAAAAAGGGGGTAGCCATCCGCAGCCCTGGGGACCTCTGGGCCCTTTTAATAAAAACAAAAAAGAGAGAAAAAATGTATATATATTTTTTTAAAAGGGTGGTTAATACCTGGGGCCCTGGGACCTCTGGCCCTTTAAAAAATAAAATTAAAATATATTAAATATTTTTTTTATCAAAAATACATTTAAAAAAGAGGGGGTTGCCACCTGGGGCCCTTGGGGACCTCCGGACCTCTAAAAAATATTAAAAGAAAAAAAAAATGTCCCTTTAATAAAAAATAAAATAAAAATATATAAAAAAAAAAAAAAAAAGAGGGGGTTGCAATCTGGGGCCCTGGGGCCTCTGGGCCCTTGTGGACCTCCGAACCTCTACAAAAAAAAAAAAAAAATTGTCCCTTTAATAAAAAATAAAAGAAACATATATTAATTTTTTTTTTTTTTTTATAAAAAATAAATAAAAAAAGAGGGGGTTGCCATCTGGGGGCCTCCGGGCCCCTGGGGACCTCCGGACCCCTAAAAAATAATAAAAGAAAAAAAATTGGCCCTTTAATAAAAAAAAAGGAAAGAAAAATATATTAAAAAATATATATTTTTATAAAAAATAAATAAAAGAAAAAAAATTGTCCCTTTAATAAAAAAAAAAAGGAAAGAAAAATATATTAAAAAATATATATTTTTATAAAAAATAAATACAAAAAGAGGGGGTTGCCATCTGGGGCCCTGGGGGCCTCCGGGCCCCTGGGGACCTCCGGACCACTAAAAAATAATAAAAGAAAAAAAAATGGCCCTTTAATTAAAAATAAAAGTAAAATATATTAAAAAATATATATTTTTATAAAATAAAAAAAAGAGGGGGTTGCCATCTGGGGCCTGTACCCCCCTGATGGCGGCCCTGGTTTTATATCTTTATGTTTGAAGCCTGAAATGTGGCAAAAGGTCGCAAAGTTCAAGGGTGCCGAATACTTTCGCAAGGCACGGTATATGAGATCTGGGGGTCAAAAAGGCGTCACATCTCAGATTTACACTAAAATGGAAAAAATGACAACAAGAAAATATTGCTTTAAGAAGCATGGCCCTGCTATGCTGTGGGGATGGGTGGGGGCCATCTTACCCTCAGTCGTATCCCAGCCGAGGAGAGGAAAGGACCCGATCGCCTCCGCTGCTGCCGACGGCTCCGGTAAGAGGCGGAGGGCGCGGGAAAGTGGCGGGAGGGGGGGGACCCTCTCCCGCCGCCGATAACGGTGATCTTGCGACGAATTTGCCGCGCGGACCACCGTTATCGTTTACAGGACCGCTCAAAGAAAAGATGGATACCCTGGTTGTGGCAGCAGCTGCTGCCGTTACCGAGATATCCATCTTTAAAGAACCGACGTTTATGTACATGACCGGGTCCTTCAGTGGTTAACGGCTTGCCGACTGCCTAACGCACTTCTATGTCGGCAGAATGGCTCAGGCAGGCAAAGCAATTTACAGGGAAGGGTTGCTTTGAATCTGCCGCCTAGCGGGCGCGCGCCCGCCGCGGTCTCCGTGACCGCGGAACCCGATGTCCGCCAGTCTCCCGCGATCGTCTCACGGAGAGGCAGAACAGGTGGATGCCGTTGCGAACAAGGCATCTCCCTGTTCTGCCTGGTGGACAGGACACCGATCGTCTGCTCCCTGTCATCTGGAGCGGTGATCAGTGTCGTATCACTTGTAGACCAGCCCCCACACAGTTAGAATCACTCCCTAGAACACACTTAACCCCTTCCTCGCCCCCTACTGGTTAACCACTTCCCTGCCAGTGTCATTTACACAATAATCAGTGCATTTTTATAGCGCTGTTCACTGTATAAATGACAATGGTCCCAAAATAGTGCTCCTGAGCTCTGCACTCTGTACGTAGCGCACTTCTGAGCTCTGCACTCTGTACGTAGCGCACTCCTGAGCTCTGCACTCTGTACGCTATATAATCCTGAACTCTTCACTCTGTATGTAGTGCACTCCTGAGCTCTGAACTCTGTACGCTGCATAATCCTGAAGTCTTGTTTTACATGTTGTTTCCGGTTCACTAACAGAAAGGGAATATCAGTAGACGGACATTCACTGATCTCTCTCCTCTCTACCTGGAGGCACCCGCAATGCTGCTCCCAGGTCTGTACATATCGCACTCCTGAACTCTGCACTCTGCATGTAGCTCACTTCTGAACTCTGCACTCTGTAGGCTGTGTAATCCTGAACTCTGCACTCTGTATGTACCGCACTCCTGAACTCTGCACTCTGTACGCTGCGTAATCCTGAACTCTATACTCTGTATGAAGTGCACTTCTGAGCTCTGCACTCTGTACGTAGCACACTCCTAAACTCTGCACTCTGTACGTAGCGCACATCTGAACACTGCACTCTGTATGTAGGGCACTCCTGAACTCTGCACTCTAGTTGTAGCATACTCCTGAACTCTTCACTCTGTACACTGCGTAATCCTGAAGTCTGCATGTAGCACACTCCTAAACTCTGCACTCTGTATGTAGCACACTCCTGAACTCTGCACTCTGTACGCTGCGTAATCCTGAACTCTTCACTCTGTACGTAGCGCACTCCGTCCTGAACTCTGTACGCTGCATAATCCTGAGCTCTTTACTCTGTATGTAGTGCACTCCTGAACTCTTCACTCTGTACGTAGCACACTCTGTCCTGATCTCTGTACGCTGCATAATCCTGAACTCTTTACTCTGCATGTAGTGCACTCCTGAGCGCTGCACTCTGTACGCTGCGTAATTCTGAACTCTGCACTCTGTACGCTGCGTAATCCTGGACTCTTCACTCTGTACGCTGCGTAATTCTGAACTCTGCACTCTGTACGTAGCGCACTCCTGAACTCTGCAGACAGTCTTACAAGGACAGCTGGCCCTTCGAGGGTAACTATAATGCTGATATGGCCCGAGTTTGACATCCCTGCAAGTCTTTGTAGCGTAAAAAATAAAATAAAAATGACATAAGAGAATTTCTGTACTTTTTTCAACAAAATAATTCATTGATAAATACAGTTATTTTTTTCTCTCATAATGGGAGTGTGCAACACGACAAAAAATAGACTAAAAATCGATACATCAGAAAATTATGGCCCGGATTCACAAAGCACTTACGCCGACGTATCTGTGCGCCGAACCCACAAACTAAGATACGCCTAAAAACAGACTTCATCCCACCGACGTAACTTGCCTACGCCGGCGTAGAGCGGGCGCATATTTACGCTGGACGCATGTGGCGCTCCCATTGATTTTCCAATCAAATATGCAAATAAGGTAGATACGCCGTTCACGAAGGTAATTGCGCCCGGCGCATGATATACGCGGTTTGCGTAAGTTTTACGTTCGGCGTAAAGTTATTTCCCATAGATGAGGCGCAACCCATGCAAAGGTATGGACCAGGGAACACAAGCCTACGTATTGTACGTTGGACGTCTGTGAATATGGGCCGACGTGGGTCTGGCGGGGCGTAGGTTACGTTCACGGCGTACACAGTGATCCGGCGTATCATAGGCAGTTGTTCCGACGTGGTTGTACGCATGCGCACGGGGATACGTCTATGTCTGGACACATGCGCAGTTCATTTTAAGTACTTGTCTGGCGCCCGGCCCATCATTTGCATGGGGTCACGCTTCATTAGCATGGATCACGCCCACTTCCACTTACGCCGGCTTACGCCTACGAAATATACGCTACGCCGGCGCAGATTCGGAGCATTTGCTTTTGTGAATTCCATACTTGCCTCTCTGCGCTGAGTCGGCGTAGCGTAAAAGAGATACGCTACGGCGGCATCAATGTGCGCCGATATCTGTGAATCCGGGCCAATGTATTGAAAAAAATGGATTCCGCCTGTTCCTTCATTATGTGCGCCGCAGATGTACAAAGAAGACGAAATGTTTGATTTCCATTTTTTAAACAAAATGAGCCAGATTCTCGTAGATATCCGTATTTTCCGCGTAGCATAGCGTATCCCCTTTACGCTACGCCTCCGCACTATTTACGGGCAAGTGCTCTATTCTCAAAGCACTTGCTCCGTAATTTGCGGCGGCGTATCGTAAAGGGGGCGGCGTAAGGCCGCGTAATTCAAATAGGGAAGGAGGGGGGCGTGCTGTATTTAAATTAAGCGCGCCCCCGCGCCGAACGAACTGCGCATACGCCGGCCGTAAAAAGAAGCCCACTGCGCATGCTCCATAGTACGACGCAAATACATTGGTTGCGAGGTGAACGTAATTAACGTACAACCCTATTCGCGACGAGTTACGTAAACGACGGAAAAACCCGAAGCTGTCCCGACGTCCATACTTAACATGGCTTACGCCGGACCTACGCAAGGTTACCCGTCATATAGCATGGGTAACCTTACGCTTAAGCAAACTACGTAAACTACGGCGACGGCGCGCAAAAACTTTCGGGAATCGGCGTATCAGGCTCATTTGCATATTCGACGCAGAAATCGACAGGAACACCACCTAGCGGCCAGCGTAACATTGCAACTTAGATCCGACGCTGTAAGTGACTTACGCAAGTCGGATCTAAGCAAAATCTATGCGTAACTGATTCTAAGAATCAGTCGCATAGATACCCAGATGAAAAAACAGAGATATGACGTCGTATCTCCTTTCAGAATCTGGCCCTATATCTTCAGCGATTACTCCAGCAATTTGCAGTTACTCCATTTTTTTCCTGCTGCTCTTTCCTGAACATTTTTTACTTGTATTGTATGACCACTGAGTAAGCATGCTACAAGCTGCCTGCATTCCATATCGGTAATCAATATATCTCATAACAATGTGTCAACCTATCTCACATGCTGTTGTGTTTCAAAAATGCAATCAGCTCCAGTTAATTTTTTATCAGATGGAAGGTCACCTTTGGATATCTCATAAGCTAAATATCACTTGTAAGGAAACAAACAAAAAAAAAGAAAAAAAAAAAGGGATTTCCTCCCATGAAACAACTGCAATGAGTATAAAACCACTTGTGACATCTCAGCAGGAAGGGAGCCAAATATCAACAAAGCCATGGGGGATCCAAAGGATTCCTTGATGGAGTGGTGTGCGGTGTGATAACAATCAATGCCAGCCGAGGGCCAAGTTCTTCGGCTGGGATGTGATGGTGTACGACGTCAGATTACTGATCCTCGCTGTGAGGTGGTGTACAGGTGGCGAGGAGCCGGAACGTCCAAGGTGTTTGTGTCTTCACACATACAGGTGTCTCCATTGAGGAGCAATGATTACTGTAAATTCTAGGCATGTGCAAAAGTGAAAAATTCGTTTCGTTTCGTTTCGTTTCAATTCGTCATTTAATAAATTTCGTTAAGTTAGGTTCGTTACATGTGTTGAATTCGTTTTCGGAATTCGTTCGTTTTCGACCGAATTTCGAAACATACGGTCGAAATCGAAAATATTTCGACCTTTTTTCGAATTCGTTCGTTTTCGACCGAATTTCGAAAAAAAACGGTCGAAATCGAAAATATTTCAACCAGATTAGAAAACAAATAGTCTCTTTTCGAATAGAATTTTTTTCGAATTAAATTCGAAAATATTTTTTTTTTTTTTTTCGAATTCCGATCGAATTTAGTCCTCGGGTATTCGATTCGGAATTCGAAAAAAAAAAAAATTCGATTTCGACCATTTTTTTTTTTTTTCGAAATTCGGTCGAAAATGAACGAATTCCGAAAACGGTCGAAATTTTTCGCTAATATAGCAATTCGGAAATTCGTATGCATCCGAATGTCCGAATAATGGAAAATTCGTCTGAATTTCGATTCGGAACGAAACGAAATGCACATGCCTAGTAAATTCACCCGTGTAGCAGACCTTGCCTCAACTTGTCTGTGAAGGTTCTCCTTTATTAGGGACATGGCACTTCTAGTACTAGCTCATCTCATTTATCCAGGTCACAGAATACTAGTACGTCTCATTTATCCAGGTCATGGAACATCTAGTACTAGTTGGTCTCATTTATCCAGATCATGGAACGTCTAGTACTAGTTGGTATCATTTATCCAGGTAATGGAACATCTAGTACTAGTACGTCTCATTTATCCAGATCATTGAACGTCTAGTACTAGTTGGTATCATTTATCCAGGTAATGGAACATCTAGTACTAGTACGTCTCATTTATCCAGATCATGGAACGTCTAGTACTAGTTGGTATCATTTATGTAGGTCATGGAACATCTAGTACTAGTTGGTCTTGTTTATCCAGATCATGAAACATCTAGTACTAGTTGGTATCATTTACACATACAGGTTTCTCCATTGAGGAGCAATGATTACTGTAAATTCAACCGTATAGCAGACCTTGCCACCTCTGCCGGGTTAGCCCCCCCATATAAATAATTTTGACTTTTTTTTATGCAGTTTGTTAGATCTTTGTTAGATCAGGTTTGATCAATCATTCTTTGCATTAGATCTCACACAGAAGAAGCAATATGAACAGTTATTTGCTGGGGGGGCTAACCCGTCATCAGCCCCCCCTATCAATATTTTTGGCCAAAAATCATTCAGGCTGATAGATATTTGTTAGATCCAGTAAGATCAAGTGCTTTTAACGTTAGATCTCACATAATTAGAGACTTATTAAGTGATTAATGAGGGGGGGCTGGCCCCCCCTTATCAATTTTTTGGGCCAAAAATCATTCAGGCTAATAGATATTCGTTAGATCCGGTAAGATCAAGTGGTTTTAACGTTAGATCTCACATAATTACAGACGTATTAAGTGATTAATGAGGGGGGGCTGGCCCCCCCTTATCAATTTTTTGGGCCAAAAATCATTCAGGCTAATAGATATTCGTTAGATCCGGTAAGATCAAGTGGTTTTAACGTTAGATCTCACATCGTTTCCGAGATATTCCACATAAAAAACTAGATTTTTAGGTGGTACATATGCATGGACATATGGACGGGCTGGCCCCCCCTTATAAAATTTTCTGGCCGAAAATCATTCAGGCTGATAGATATTCGTTAGATCCGGTAAGAACAAGTGGTTTTAACGTTAGATCTCACATCATTTCAGAGATATTCCACATACAAATACAGATATTGGGTGTATACAAGGACAAATGAGGGGGGGCTGGCCCCCCCTTATCAATATTTTTGGCCAAAAATCATTCAGGCTAATAGATATTCGTTAGATCCGGTAAAATCAAGTGGTTTTAACGTTAGATCTCACATAATTAGAGACTTATTAAGTGATTAATGAGGGGGGCTGGCCCCCCCTTATCAATTTTTTGGGCCAAAAATCATTCAGGCTAATAGATATCCGTTAGATCCGGTAAGATCAAGTGGTTTTAACGTTAGATCTCACATCGTTTCCAAGATATTCCACATAAAAAACTAGATTTTTAGGTGGTACATATGCATGGACATATGGACGGGTTGGCCCCCCCTTATCACATTTCCTGTCCTCCATTTAACGCTGCATTACCATCTCTCGCTCTCTCTGTATGTCACCCGGGTAGCGGTACAGTCCGCACCCGACTCGGGCACCCCCACACCTTGTCACAGCTCTCTCCCTGCACTGTCAGTTTTTTACACTCCGCGGCCGCCCGACAGACACGCCGTGCTGTCACTGATGCATAGAGGAGACTTGGAGGAGAGGGGGCCAACCCATCCATATATCCATGCATATGTACCACCTAAAAATCGATTTTTTATGTGGAATATCTCGGAAATGATGTGAGATCTAACATTAAAACCACTTGATCTTACCGGATCTAACGAATATCTATTAGCCTGAATGATTTTCGGCCAGAAAATTTGATAAGGGGGGGCCAGCCCGTCCATATGTCCATGCATATGTACCACCTAAAAATCTATTTTTTTATGTGGAATATCTTGGAAACGATGTGAGATCTAACGTTAAAACCACTTGATCTTACCGGATCTAACGAATATCTATTAGCCTGAATGATTTTTGTCCCAAAAAATTGATAAGGGGGGGCCAGCCCCCCCTCATTAATCACTTAATAAGTCTGTAATTATGTGAGATCTTACGTTAAAACCACTTGATTTTACCGGATCTAACGAATATCTATTAGCCTGAATGATTTTTGGCCAAAAATATTGATAAGGGGGGGCCAGCCCCCCCTCATTTGTCCTTGTATACACCCAATATCTGTATTTGTATGTGGAATATCTCTGAAATGATGTGAGATCTAACGTTAAAACCACTTGTTCATACCGGATCTAACGAATATCTATTAGCCTGAATGTTTTTCGGCCAGAAAATTTGATAAGGGGGGGCCAACCAGTCCATATGTCCATGCATATGTACCACCTAAAAATCGAGTGTTTTATGTGGAATATCTCGGAAACGATGTGAGATCTAACGTTAAAACCACTTGATCTTACCGGATCTAACGAATATCTATTAGCCTGAATGATTTTTGTCCCAAAAAATTGATAGGGGGGGCTGATGACGGGTTAGCCCCCCCAGCAAATAACTGTTAATATTGCTTCTTCTGTGTGAGATCTAACGCAAAGAATGATTGATCAAACCTGATCTAACAAAGATCTAACAAACTGCATAAAAAAAAGTCAAAATTATTTATATGGGGGGGCTAACCCGGCAGAGGTGACCTTGCCTCAACTTGTCTGTGTAGGTTCTCCTTTATTAGGGACATGGCACTTCTAGTACTAGCTCATCTCATTTATCCAGGTCACAGAAAACTAGTATGTCTCATTTATCCAGGTCATGGAACATCAAGTACTAGTTGGTCTCGTTTATCCAGGTCATGGAAAATCTAGTACTATTTGGTCTCATTTATCCAGGTCATGGAACATCTAGTACTAGTTGGTCTTGATTATCCGGGTCATGGAACATCTAGTACTAGTTGGTCTCGATTATCCAGGTGATGGAACATCTAGTACTAGTTGGTCTCATTTATTCAGGTCATGGAACATCTAGTACTAGTTGGTCTTGATTATCCAGGTGATGGAACATCTAGTACTAGTTGGTATCATTTATCCAGGTCATGGAACATCTAGTACTAGTTGGTCTCATTTATACCGGTCATGGAACATCGAGTACTAGTTGTGCTCATTTATACCGGTCATGGAACATCTAGTACTAGTTGGTCTCATTTATCCAATTCATGGAATATCTAGTACTAGATGGTCTCATTTATTCAGGTCATGAAACATCTAGTACTAGTCGGTCTCATTTATCCAGATCATGGGACATTTAGGGCCGCGTACACACGACCAAATAAATCTGTTCAAATCGGTCTGACAGACCGATTTGATCAGATTTGTCTGCTGGGCTGTTTTGGTTTGATCGCTGTACACACGATCAAACCAAAATCCCCGCCGGCAGACAGCGCGGTGACGTGGCGATGACGTTGACGCCGACACGTCACCGCACCAGGAAGTAAAACACTTCCGCGCATGCGTCGAATCCATTCGACGCATGTGCGGGCAGATATGTCTGCTGGTTAGAGTACTAACCAGCAGACATGTCGGACGGACGGATTCCCAGCAGACAGATTTTAAAGCATGCATTAAAATCTGTCTGCTGGAAATATCTGTCTGTCCGCCCGTACACACGATCTAATCTGTCTGCTGAAACGCTCTGTCAGACCGTTTCCAGCAGATAGATATGATCGTGTGTACGGGGCCTAGTACTAGTTGGTCTCATTTATTCAGGTCATGGAACATCTAGTACTAGTTGGTCTAGTTTATCCAGGTCATGGAACATCTAGTACTAGTTGGTCTAGTTTATCCAGGTCATGGAACATCTAGTACTAGTTGGTCTAGTTTATCCAGGTAATGGAACATCTATTACTAGTTGGTCTAGTTTATCCAGGTCATGGAACATCTAGTACTAGTTGGTCTAGTTTATCCAGGTCATGGAACATCTAGTACTAGTTGGTCTAGTTTATCCAGGTCATGGAACATCTAGTACTAGTTGGTCTAGTTTATCCAGGTCATGGAACATCTAGTACTAGTTGGTCTAGTTTATCCAGGTCATGGAACATCTAGTACTAGTTGGTCTAGTTTATCCAGGTCATGGAACATCTAGTACTAGTTGGTCTAGTTTATCCAGGTCATGGAACGTCTAGTACTAGTTGGTCTAGTTTATCCAGGTCATGGAACGTCTAGTACTAGTTGGTCTCGTTTATTCAGGTCATGGAACATCTAGTACTAGTTGGTCTAGTTTATCCAGGTCATGGAACATCTAGTACTAGTTGGTCTAGTTTATCCAGGTCATGGAACATCTAGTACTAGTTGGTCTAGTTTATCCAGGTCATGGAACATCTAGTACTAGTTGGTCTAGTTTATCCAGGTCATGGAACATCTAGTACTAGTTGGTCTCGTTTATTCAGGTCATGGAACATCTAGTACTAGTTGGTCTAGTTTATCCAGGTCATGGAACATCTAGTACTAGTTGGTCTAGTTTATCCAGGTCATGGAACATCTAGTACTAGTTGGTCTAGTTTATCCAGGTAATGGAACATCTATTACTAGTTGGTCTAGTTTATCCAGGTCATGGAACATCTAGTACTAGTTGGTCTAGTTTATCCAGGTCATGGAACATCTAGTACTAGTTGGTCTAGTTTATCCAGGTCATGGAACATCTAGTACTAGTTGGTCTAGTTTATCCAGGTCATGGAACATCTAGTACTAGTTGGTCTAGTTTATCCAGGTCATGGAACATCTAGTACTAGTTGGTCTAGTTTATCCAGGTCATGGAACATCTAGTACTAGTTGGTCTAGTTTATCCAGGTCATGGAACGTCTAGTACTAGTTGGTCTAGTTTATCCAGGTCATGGAACGTCTAGTACTAGTTGGTCTCGTTTATTCAGGTCATGGAACATCTAGTACTAGTTGGTCTAGTTTATCCAGGTCATGGAACATCTAGTACTAGTTGGTCTAGTTTATCCAGGTCATGGAACATCTAGTACTAGTTGGTCTAGTTTATCCAGGTCATGGAACATCTAGTACTAGTTGGTCTTGTTTATTCAGGTCATGGAACATCTAGTACTAGTTGGTCTAGTTTATCCAGGTCATGGAACATCTAGTACTAGTTGGTCTAGTTTATCCAGGTCATGGAACATCTAGTACTAGTTGGTCTAGTTTATCCAGGTCATGGAACATCTAGTACTAGTTGGTCTAGTTTATCCAGGTCATGGAACATCTAGTACTAGTTGGTCTAGTTTATCCAGGTCATGGAACATCTAGTACTAGTTGGTCTAGTTTATCCAGGTCATGAAACATCTAGTACTAGCTGCTCTGATTTATTCAGGTTATGGAACATCGAGTATTAGGTTGTCAATCTAAACTGGACTTGTTCTGTAATCTTGAAGATGTTTCATCATAAGCTAAATATCACAAGCGAAGAAACAAAAAAAAAGGGATTTCCTCCCATGAAACAGAGTTCATCTGCAATGAATATAAAACCACTTGTGACATCTCAGCAGGAAGGGAGCCGAATATCAACAAAGCCATGGGGGATCCAAAGGATTCCTTGATGGAGTGGTGTGCGGTGTGATAACAATCAATGCCAGCCGAGGTCCAAGTTCTTCTGCTGGGATGTGATGGTGTACGACGTCAGATTACTGATCCTCGCTGTGAGGTGGTGTACAGGTGGAGAGGACCTGGAATGTCCAAGGTGTTTGTGTCTTCACACATACAGGTGTCTCCATTGAGGAGCAATGATTACTGTAAATTCACCCGTATAGCAGACCTTGCCTCAACTTGTCTGTGAAGGTTCTCCTTTATTAGGGACATGGCACTTCTAGTACTAGCTCATCTCATTTATCCAGGTCACAGAAAACTAGTTGGTATCTGTCAGGGAAGAAACCAGAATCAGAATCACCGTTTCTCTGCACGCATGTGCGGCACAACAGAACGGCGCGCGCATGCGCACTAGCGCACACATAACGCGAGTGCCTTGCTGGCCTATAAAAGCTGCTTTATTTCCCACACAAATCACTGGTTTATCTCTCAGCTTCCTGTGTACTTGTTCCTGTTTCCTGCCTGTTGTGACCCGGATTGCCCTTGACCTACTCTGATCTTTTCCTGGACCTGACCCTTGGCTTGCTTTACAAACTCTGCTTCTTACCCATGGTGTTTGACCCTCAGGCTGTTCTTGGATTTGCCTTTAGTCTCCTGCATCTTGATTCCCGGCCTGCTTACGGAGTTGCCTCATGTGCTTGACCCTCGGCCTGCCCTGGAATCACAGCGAGTGAGATTTGGTGATGTCATTGCTGTGCTGATCACTGTTCTCCTTACTGGAGCTGTAACATGAGGAAGTAAAACCCTGCCTCTACCAAGATGGCCCTCTGCACGTAATTCAGAGTAGGGCATAACATTGGGGAAAAGAGTGAGATAAGGGTGTCATTACTGTGCTGGAGGTTCTGACACAAGGGAGCAAAGCCCTGCCCCTACTAAGATGGCCCACTCCACACAATGCAGAATAGGGCATGGCATTGGGGAAAAGAACAGTGAGTGAGATTTGGGGATGTCATTACTGTGCTGATTGCTGTTCTCCTTGCTGGAGATTCTGACATGAAGAAAAGCCCTGCCCCTACGAAGATCGCCACCTCCACACAATGCAGAACAGGGCACGGTACTGGAGAAAAGATCATTGAGATTTGGGGGTTGTCATTACAGTGCTGGAGGTTCTGACATGGGGAAGCAAAGCCCTGCCCCTACCAAAATGTCATCGCTTCAGAGAGACCACAGACAATTATTGGTGATTAGTCTTTTGCCTTTTTTTGAGCCCAGCTGCCACACTTCAGGTCCAAATGTGTACGAGGTGGGCAGTGTTGTAAGTAACGGCGTTTAAATAAACGCCCTTACGTAACGATTGCCCGCCAAGGGGTAACTAGTAATCTACCTGATTACTTTTACCCCAGCGGGAGTGCCGTTGCCGTTACATTTGCTCCGTTACCACGTTACTTTCAGCGCGCGGCGCGGGTGGGGGCAGTCCGGGGTCATGTCTGTTCTAATTCCCCTCACCTCAGGGCCGGCGGGATGGCTGTGATGTTGCATTGACGGTTGTGATTGGGTGGGTGAGTGACTGACTGTGTCTGTCATCAATCATCATCACATGCATTGATGTGGCTGATGTCAAAGTTAATGATTGCCAGCGCTACCCACACTGAGAATCACATGCCCGCCGGCGACCAATCATTAACTTCTTTGACATCAATGCATGTGATGATGAGTTAGTTGACAGACAGTCACCCACCCAATCACAGTGGCAGTGGCTTCACTTGGCGCATGCAGTGACGCGCCCCTGGAGTCTCCCGTATCCCGACCGCGGCCGCTGCAGTCTCAGACTGTGACACTCGCGTCGTGACAGTGAGTGTCGGTCTGTCGGACGGGAGACGGGAGTCGGGATTGACGGTGACTTTTGAGTGTGACGGCGTGAGCGTGTGAGTCACTGTCTGAGCCGGCCTGCCGACGATCAGACCCAGCCGTGACGAGGAGTGAACCGTCCCCCGCGGAGGCTCCGCTCCACCACGGACCGGACCGAGGCCTCAGGCCAGCACAGCAAGCCAGAGTGAACCAGAACCACCACCAGGCAGCAAGTAAAGCACTGTGGCCCTGCCCTGCGGCCCTGCCTTGCGCAAGCCAGCAGACAGGAGGTGAGGTGCACCGTGCAGCACCGTCTGCCACCATCGACCGACCGACTGTGGCCCCTACCCCTAGCCCCTGCGCATCCAGGTCACAGCCCAGATGAGGAGCCGATTGGAATGGGGGGGGGGAAGCGCTCAGGTGGTCACGGTGTCGGTGTGACACACTGGTCCTTTTTTATACTTCATGAGAAGTTGTTCAAGTTGAACAGACTGGGGAACTGTTGCTTAGACTCCAATTTTATCTGTCTGTAAATATAGGCTTAGTCAGAGGCGACGTTAGGCCCTGGCTAAGGAGGCTGGAGCCCCGAATGTGTCCCCGTAAAGCCCAGAGTCCCGGGCATTAAGGTAGCCATTGTTAGCTCCGAGTCTTGCGGAGTGCCGCCGAGTCCGTTCGCAGGCTGCTGGTCCCGCCTTCTGGAGCCCAACGCCTATGATGGACGTCCCACTGATCCAATGCCGAGACCGCAGGACCTGTGACATCCATCATAGGCGCCGCAAGCTTAGAAGGCGGGAGATACAATGCCCGCTCCCTGCTTGCTCCATGCTCTCCACAGCACAGCCTTCTATGGCTGACCGCACACCACAGCTGCCTGCCGCATCCCTGCTCGGCGACTCCTAAGCCTCCCTGGCTGCACTCTGACGTGCACACCACGGCTAAGGTAGGTTCTTCTGTGCTCCTTCCTCCTCGGCTCCTGAACCTACTCGAGTCCTGGCTGCATCGGCTGAGGTAGGTCACGCAAATGTTGGTCAGTGATTGTGTATGTAGTGAGGTCACGGGTCAGTGGAGTCTGGGGTCAGTGGAGAGTGGGGTCAGTGGAGTCTGGTGTCAGTGGGGTCTGGTGTCAGTGGGGTCTGGTGTCAGGTCAGTGACTATACATACTGTATACCTGGAATGACGATATTTGTTCCCAAGTTGTGCAGGATCTACTTACATGTCAGTGTGTGTGTGTGTGTGTGTGTGTGTGTGTGTACTGACACACACACACTCACGTAGGTCAGGGTATGTGTGTCAGGTAGGTCACCCTGCGCATGGCGTATCTGGCGGCGTAGCGTATCGTACCGCATTTACGCTACGCCTACGCCAATTACTGGAGCAAGTGCCGTATTCTCAAAGCACTTGCTCCGTAATTTTCGGCGGCGTAGCGTAAATGCGGCGTCGTAAGGCCGCGTAATTCAAATAGTGAGGGAGGGGGCGTGCTGTATTTAAATTAAGCGCGGCCCCCGCGTCAAACGGACTGCGCAAATGCGCCGGCCGGGAAAGAAGCCCAGTGCGCATGCTCCAGCTCACGTCGGAAAGCGTTGTTGAAACCGACGTCAAAACGACGTGATCGTCACTTACGCAATTCCCTATTCGCGAACGACTTAGTAAAACGACGTAACCGACGGAAAAAGACGCCACTGACCCGACGCCATACTTAACATGGCAACGACGGAACTTCGGAAACCTACCCCTCATATAGCAGGAGTAACCTTACGCGTACGCAACCTACGTAAACTACGTCACCGCGTCGCAAAAACGTTAGAGAATCGGCGTATCGGCTCACTTGCATATTCGGCGGTGAAATCGACGTAAACGCCACCTAGTGGCCGTCGTAGTATTGCATTTAGGATCCGACGGTGTAAATGACTTACACAAGTCGGATCCAAGCTTAAAACCGGCGTATCATGTTTTCAGAATAGAAAACAATGATACGCTGGAGGGAAATTCAAATTACGCCGGTGTATGTGTACATACACTGGCGTAATTCCTTTGAGAATCTGGCCCGAAATGTTCTAAAATACTGTATATAGTGTTTTTAATCTTCAATCAGTTAGTATAAACATCTTTGATATTAAAGATGTTATAGAACGTAATTGCATTGTAGAATATCAAAAAAAATAAAAAATCTCAGTTACTTTTCCGAGTAACTAGTTACTTTGCCAATAAATTAACTGAGTCACTAACTCACTTACTTTTTCGGGCAAGTAACTTGTAATTGTAACTAATTACTTTTTTAACCATTTCCCGACGGCCGTACGAATATATGCGGCCGTCGGGTGGTTCTGAATCTCTATATATGCGCCCTGTGCTATTCCTGGCCACTAGAGGGCGCGCGAGCGCCGCCCGCTGCATCCCTGAGATACCGATGCACGTGCCTGGCGCAATCGGCGGCTACAGGGACAAGACGTGGATCTCTGTGTGTAAACACAGAGATCCATGTCCTGTCAGGAGAGAGAGGAGACCGATCTGTGTCTCTTGTACATAGGGACACAGCATCGGTCACCTCCCCCAGTCACCCCCCTCCCCCCACACAGTTAGAACACACCCAGGATACACATTTAACCCCTTCCATGCCCCCCTAGTGTTAACCCCTTCACTGCCAGTCACATTTATACAGTAATCGGTGCATTTTTATAGCACTGATCGCAGTATAAATGTGAATGGCGCCAAAAATGTGTCAAAAGTGTCCGATGTGTCCGCCATAACGTCGCAGTCCCAATAAAAATCGCAGATCGCCGCCATTACTAGTAAAAAAAAATAATAATATAAATTAATAATAATTCTGTCCCCTATTTTGTAAGCGCTATGGCCCAGATTCACAGAGCGATTACGCCTGTGTAACTGGTGTTAGACAGGAGTCATTTCAAATTTCGCGCGCCGTATCACTAGTTTGAATCCTCAAACCATGATACGGCGGCTTCGGGCTTCGATCCGAGAGGCTTATGTCTTCGTAAGCCTTCGGATCTACGCTGCGATATTTTTGCGGCCGCTGGGAGGAGTTCGCGTCGTTTTCATGCGTCGGGATATGCAAATGTGTTTTTACGGCGATCCACGAAGATACGAGCGGTCTTCGCAATCGCTTACGTCTGTTTTTTTTTACGTACTGTTAGACCAGCTTTTTGCTGGTCTAACGGTGCGTAGCCCATGTTAAGTATGGCCGTCGTTCCCGCGTCGAATTTAAATTATTATTTTTTTTTTTTTGCGTAACTCGTTCGGGAATAGAAATGTCCGTAAACGACGCTACTCAAACAACGAATGACGTAACGACGTGATTTCGCGCAATGCACGGCGGGAAATTTGCGAACGGAGCATGCGCAGTTCGATCGCCGCGGGAACGCGCCTATTTTAAATCCTTCACGCCCCCTACTCGTCTAGATGGATTGCGACGGGAGAAATACACTACCCTGCCGTCGTTTACTGGACAAAATCTACCTGGATTCCACGTAGAGCCAGGTAAAAAACGGCGGCGTAGTGTATTTCTGATACGCTACGAGAATCCAATTCTCTCTGAATCTGGGCCTATAACTTTTGCGCAAGCCAGTCGCCTTTTGCGATTTTTTTTTTTTTTTACCAAAAATATGTAGAATAATACGTATCGGCCTAAACTGAGAAAATTAAAAAAAAAAAAAAAAAAAATTGGCTATTTATTATACTAACAAGTAAAAAATATTGGGCCAGATTCACAAAGCACTTACTCCGGAGTATCACGAGTTAGGCACGCGTAAGTCTAAAAATGCACACGCTTATCTATTCACCGTATCCCCAAAACGATATACGCCTGAAATCCACATTTTTTAGACCGACGTAATTTGGATAGACCGGCGCAGCGTGTGTGCAAAACTGCACTAGACACACCATTGATTTGCTATGCAAATATGCAAATGAGGGAGATACGTCGATCCACAAAAGTAAGTTTGTGCGGTGCAGTCTACACGATGGGCCAGATTCTGGTAGAGTTACTCTGGAGTATCCAGTGATCCGCCAGCCTAACTGTCACTTTAAGCCGGCATTTCTGTTTTCTGTAACCAGAAAACAAGAAACGCCGGGTTGGAGTTCCGATGCGATTGGCGCAATTAAATTTCGCCATCGCATCGTTACTTCAACTTAAAAATGGCGCCGGGGGCGTTCCCGCCGATTTACGCTCAAAAAATATGTTAATGAGCGGGAATCGGCAATTCACGATCTTTTTCGGGCGCGACGCAGTGACTTTACGACGTTTCCGGAAGCGATACGCGGCGTATAGATAAAGCAGCCCCCTAGTGGAGTATCCTATGTTAAGTATAGGCGTCGTCATCGCGTCGGAAAAAAAACAAATCGCGTCGCTTGCGTAAAACATTCATGAATGGGGACGTGACGTCATTGACGTTCACTGACAGAACTTGGAGCATGCGCACTGGGATGCATTGACACTCGACGCATGCGCAGTACGTTCGCCGCGGGATCGCGCTTAGTTTGAATACTACACGCCCCGTACCCGCCCAATTTGAATTCCGCCGGCTCATTTGCGATGCGCTGCCGCAACTTTAGGAGCAAGTGCTTCATGAATAACAGCACTTGCTCCTAAAATTTCGGCAGCGTAACGTAAATGAGAAGCGTTACTCCAGAGCAAAGATGCTCCCATCTACCTGAATCTGGCCCGATGTGCTTATCAGCTGCACGGCCGGTCTAAAATTAGACCATATAAAAGCTTGCTTAAAATTAGACAATCCGTCTACATGTCAGCAAAAGCAACACCATTAGGGCCGAGCTGAGCAGCCACACTTGCAGGACATTAATCTGTATGCCAACATGCCAGGGGCATCCTTGCTCATAGCTATACTACTGACTTTAGATGAGCGCAGAAGGAGGAGGGCACGGAGGAGGGCACGGGAGAGGATCTTTGTCAGGTATATCCGTGGGGTGAGCCCAATGGTAATAGGCCCCCCTTTTGGCTGGAACTAGGGTGCAATTGGTCCTATGCTGCTATAAGGATGCCAGTTGTGACCGATGCACCCTAAACCATATAAAACAAAGAAAAAAATGTGTCTCTAGAGTCTAATAGGTAGGAATCCCTACTAGTGTGGTTACTAGTGTAATCAACCACACTAGTAGGGATTCCTACAACTGGCATCCTTATAGCAGCATAGGATCATTTTACTTTAGCAATCTTTGGGCCTGCTGGCCTGCACAGGCTCCTGACCTAAATAATCCACTTTTACTCAATTTCACTGAAATTAGTGGAAGCTGAGGAACCAACATCTACCCTCCTATTAACACAGGGTATCTCTCCAATTGCACCCTAATTCCAGCCAAAAGGGGGGCCTATTACCATTGGGCTCACCCCATGGATATACCCGACAAAGGTATTCATTTAGCAGCGCCATTTCCCTTTCTACTATTCATATTTATATTAGCTCCCCACATAGGGATCCTACTGGGAGGAAACAGCTACTTTATTCACCATAGCGCGGACACCCCTGTTCTTACACGGGAGAGGATCTGCCGACCGCCACTGGGCAAGGTACTGGCAACACTCCATTTCCTTGCCAGTGGCTCTTTTCACCCTAATGGGTAAATATATATTTTATATACATTTTTTTCTGTTTAGTATATATTTTATAATAATTAATATAATGAATACATATTTTTATTTTTTTAACTAATATAAATTTACTAATTTTAATATTATTATAATTATCTTATTTAATATTATATAATAATAAAATAAAATTAATAAGAATAAAAGCACCTTGCTTCAGGAAGGGAAAAAAATTGGATGTACTTTTGCAATGGAAGGGCATTACTCTCGGTCTATTTAAGCTCTGTGCATAGCTCACTAAGTCTGACGGGCCTAGTTCCTATCTAACTGATTGCACCGTGCCGAGTTCTGAGCATGCTCAGAGAGGTGCTTACCATAGTCTGCTTCATGTGCACATGCCCAGTCTGGCCGGCCCTTCATTTGCATGGGGTCACGGCTCATTTCAATGGAACGCGCCCACGTCCTTCCCACTTTGAATTACACCGCCTTACGCCTCGGAATTTACATTGCACTGGTGCAAATTTGGCCGAAAATACTACGAGGATACGGTACTTGCGCCTCGAAATTAAGCCGGTCTAACTTAAAGGAGTTGCACTACGCCGGTCCAAAAATGCCCCGATGTACGTGAATCTGGCCCATTGACTTTTTTTCACAATTGTCGCTCTTTTTTTGTTTATAGCGCAAAAAATAAAAACCGCAGAAATGATCAAATACCACCAAAAGAAAGCTCTATATGTGGGGGGGGAAAAGGACGCCAATTTTGTTTGGGAGCCACGTCGCACGACCGCGCAATTGTCAGTTAAAGCGACGCAGTGCCAGAAGCTGAAATTTCACCTGGTCAGGAAGGGGTATAAGTGCCCAGCAAGGAAGTGGTTAAAGGAAGATGAACAACACTGGAGGTGGGGAAAGCAGATGAAGGTGGCCCCTTGTCTTTCTCAGTTCCCTTATACCTTTGTAGATGCAACTGCCGATCTTTATAAAACACGTTCCCTACATACAGATTCCCCCGGGGGACACAATAAATAGGGCAGAGGAGAGTTTTGTCAGAGTGTATTATATACACATCCATCATTACAATTCCCGCTGGCACAATATTTTACGCTTTGACATTTATAAAGGTTTTGCTTACTTTTTCTTACAGCTTAATGGCCGACATGTCAGCAGCATTGTGCCTCTGTACGTGTTATAGTAGACGTAGGCCTTCCAGTGTGCTAAAGCTCCGAGTATCACAGACAATTGTCATTTTCAAATATTGTCCTATTTTGGGACATCTTCCCATCAGAGTTGATGGGAAGATGGATGGAGACAAATACAGGACAATCTTAGAAGAAAACTTGTTAGAGTCCGCAAAAGATTTGAGACCGGGGGGGAGGTTCACCTTCCAGCAGGACAAGGACCCTAAAGTACAGCCAGAGCTACAATGGAATGGTTTACATCAAAGCCTATTCATGTGTTAGGCCGTGTACACACGGCAGAGAACCTCGACGGGCAGAACACATCGTTCCGCCCGTCGAGGTTCTCTGCCGGCCGTCGAAATCGGCAACCCGCCCGTCGGGAATGGCAACCAGCCATTCATCCAGGCGGGCCGTCGAGCAAAAAGAGAGCCTGCTCTCTATTCGCTCGACGGGATTCCCGACGGGCGGGGCGAGCCAGGACCGTACACACGGCCGAGGTCCTCGCTGGAATACAGCTTCCAGCGAGGTTCTCGCTGGTTTCCAGCAAGAACCTCGGTCGTGTGTACGCCGCCTCAGAATGTCACAGTCCAGACCTAAATCCCATTGAGAATCTGTGGACAAGACATGAAAATTGCTGATCACAGACGCTCTCCATCCAATCTGACAGAGCTTGAGATATTTTACAAAGAAGAAGAACGGGCAGAAATGTCCCTCTCTAGATGTGCAAAGCTGGTAGAGACACCCCCAAAAAGTCTTGTAGAGAAAGGGGGTTCTACAAAGTATTGACTCCGGGGGGCGCCATACAAATTTCCCCTCCCCCCACACTTTTCACAGATTTATTTGTATCATTTATCATTTTCCTTCCACTTTACAATTATGTGACACTTTGGGCCAGATTCTCAGAAAAGATACAACGGTGTATCTCCAGATACGCCATCGTATCTCTGTTTCTGAGCCCCCCTATCTATGCGCCTGATTCTTAGAATCAGTTCCGCATAGATTTGGCGTAGATCTGACTGGCGTAAGTCACTTACACCGTCGGATCTAAGTTGCAATGGTACGCTGGCCGCTAGGTGGCGTTCCCGTCGATTTCTGCGTAGAATATGCAAATGAGCCTGATACGCCGATTCCCGAATGTATTTGCGCCCCATCGTCGTAGTTTACGTCGTAGTTTGCGTAAGCGTGAGGTTACCCCTGCTATATAGGTCCGACGTACGCCATGTTAAGTATGGACGTCGGGACAGCGTCGTGTTTTTCCATCGTTTACGCAACTCGTCGCGAATAGGGCTGCGCGTTAATTACATTGCCGTCGAAAACCAATGTATTTGCGGCGTACTATGGAGCATGGGCAGTGGGCTACGTTTACGGCCGGCGCATGCGCAGTTCGTTCTGTGCGGGGGAGCGCTTAATTTAAATACAGCACGCCCACCTCCTTCCTACTTTGAATTACGCGGCCTTACGCCGGCCCATTTACGCTACGCTGCCGCAAGTTACGGAGCAAGTGCTTTGAGAATACAGCACTTGTCCGTAAAAGCTGCGGAGGCGTAGCGTAAATGGGATACGCTACGCTATTCAAAAAAAAAAACGCAAATCTACGAGAATCTGGGCCTTTGTGTTGGTCTCTCACATAAAATACATTTACGTTTTTGGGTGTAACATGAGAAAGTGTGGGGAATTTCAAGGGGTATGAATACTTTTTCTAGGCACTGTGGGCCAGATTCACACTGTGCGCCGTATCTTGTATTCAGAAAACAAGATACGCCGGTTTGCATTGAAGATCCGACAGGCGTAATTGTATTACGCCGTCGGATCTTAAATGTGTTTTTATAATGGCCGCCGGGGGGCGTTACCCGCTGATTTACGCCGAGAATATGTAAATCAGCGAGATACGCCAATTCACAAACGTACGACGGCCCCGACGCAGTCACTTTACGCCGTTTACGTAAGGGTTTTCCCGGCGTAAAGATAAATCTGCCCATAGCAGGCGCATTCCTATGTTAAGTATGGACGTCGTGACCGCGGGAAATTTGAAAATGATTACGTCGTTTGCGTAACTTGTCCGCGAACGGGGATTTACGGCGATTACGTTCACGTCGAAAGCACCGTCATAATTTGGAGCATGCGCACTGGGATTTTACAATGGTCGACGCATGCGCACTACGGTCGGCGCGTGGACGCGCCTAATTTAAATAGGAAACGCCCCCTACCCGCCGAATTTCAATTGGGCCGCCCAGTTTACGCTGCGCCGCCGTAACTTTACGCGCGCGGCCTTTCTGAATCTGGCACTGTATATGGAGGGGTATGAATACTTTTTCAAGGCACAGCATCTACACATGTAATGGTTACACTGGCACATTACTCACATGCTCCCTCTAATATGGAGAAAGGAATGACTCTGATGATACATCACATGGGGGGGGGGGGGGGGGTGGGAGATTCGGAGACTCCGCACAGATCTGTATTGTGCAGCTGCGGGCTCCCAATACACAGCAGAGGGATGAAATGAAAAATCATGTTGTGAATCCTTTCCCCATCATTATCTCCTCCCTTTCCTTTGTGATAAAATAAATAAGTTATTTGCCTGCATGGGAGCCTCTGAGAACAAGGACAACTCCACACCGGCCAGAAAAAGCCGAAGTCTAATCACGGGAATACGGAACAGCAAACAGAGCGGGGGATTTGTAGCAGCGCTCTCATATTCCAGGGGCCCAGGGGGTAGGGGGGACACACACCGCCCCCTAATGTACCTGTGAGGGGTCTCTATAGAAAAGGCCTCATCTGTATGGTCCACAGTCAACCCGCGGCAGATTGCCTTTCAGAAGGTGGTAGAGCAGCGGCTTCCCGCCGTTCAAGAGGTGATCCTGTCGCCGTATAAATGTGTTTTTTTTTTTCAATCCCAAGGTGGGGATTTTGTATTATAAATACGGCCCTGCAACGGCGAGCAAAGTGACTGCAGGATGTCCGCGTCCCGCGGTCTGTCAGAGGCTCAATTCACATCCAACCGCTCTCCTTATTCTTCTCAGGAGAGAAAAATATACGTTGTATCCTCCTCACCAGAGAAGAAGAATGTAAAATAATAATAATAAATAATAATAATAATAATAAAATATACATTGTATCTTCCTCACCAGAGAAGGAGAATGTGAAATAATAATAATAATAATAATAATAATAAAAAAGTTACATTCTATACTCCTCATCAGAGAAGAATGTAAAATAATAATTATAATAATATTAAAGATACATTGTATCCTCCTCACCAGAGAAGAAGAATGTAAAATAATAATAATAATAATAATAATAAAAAATATACATTGTATCCTCCTCACCAGAGAAGAAGAATGTAAAATAATAATAATAATAATAATAATAATAAAAAATATACATTGTATACTCCTCACCAGAGAAGAAGAATGTAAAATAATAATAATAATAATAAAATATACATTGTATCCTCCTCAGCAGAGAAGGAGAATGTAAAATATTAATAATAATAATAATAATAATAATAATAATAATAATAATAAAATATACATTGTATCCTCCTCAGCAGAGAAGGAGAATGTGAAATAATAATAATAATAATAATAAAATATACATTGTATCCTCCTCAGCAGAGAAGGAGAATGTAAAATATTAATAATAATAATAATAATAATAATAATAATAATAAAATATACATTGTATCCTCCTCAGCAGAGAAGGAGAATGTAAAATATTAATAATAATAATAATAATAATAATAATAATAATAATAAAATATACATTGTATCCTCCTCACCAGAGAAGAAGAATGTAAAATAATAATAATAATAAAAAAAGTTACATTCTATACTCCTCATCAGAGAAGAATGTAAAATAATAATAATAATAATAATAATAATAATAAAGATACATTGTATCCTCCTCACCAGAGAATAAGAATGTAAAATAATAATAATAATAATAATAATAATAAAATATACGTTGTATCCTCCTCACCAGAGAAGAAGAATGTAAAATAATAATAATAATAATAATAAAATATACATTGTATCCTCCTCAGCAGAGAAGGAGAATGTAAAATAATAATAATAATAATAATAATAATAATAATAAAATATACATTGTATCCTCCTCAGCAGAGAAGGAGAATGTAAAATAATAATAATAATAATAATAAAATATACGTTGTATCCTCCTCAGCAGAGGAGAATGTAAAATAATAATAATAATAATAATAAAATATACGTTGTATCCTCCTCAGCAGAGAAGGAGAATGTAAAATAATAATAATAATAATAATAAAAAAGATACATTGTATACTCCTCACCAGAGAAGAAGAATGTAATAATTAGGGTTGTCCCGATACCGATACTAGTATCGGTATCGGGACCGATACCGAGTATTTGCGGGAGTACTTGTACTCCCGCAAATACCCCCGATACCTAAATAGAATACTTGCCGCCAACACCGTATAAACTAATCCGACCCCGCCGCCGTATATACAAAGCCGCCGCACGTGAAGCTTGCATGACAGCCACCTCAGCAGCCTGGCGGATGCCTGGCCCGATGCTTCTCTATTGCAAGAGAGCGACGTGATAAAGAACAGTAAGAACTTATTACAGCTACTTATTAGAGATGTCAGACGCTTCCTGCGCTACTCTGCAATTAAAATGAAACGGAAACAAAACAGTGCTCTGCTGTGCCCTGCCGTGCCCAGATGTGCCTAGTGCACTGATGTGCCCCATGCCCAGTGCCCTGATGTACCCAGTACCCCACTGTGCCCAGTACGATGTACCCAAGTACCCTGATGTGCCCAAGTACCCTGATGTGCCCAGTACCCTGCTGTGCCCAGTGCCCCACTGTGCCCAGTACAATGTGCCAAAGTACCCTGATGTGCCCAGTACCCTGTGCCCAGTGCCCAGTACCCTGATGTGCCCAGTACCCCACTGTGCCCAGTGCCCTGATTTGCCCAGTACCCCGCTGTGCCCTGATGTGCCTAGTACCCTGATGTGCCCCATACCCTGTGCCCAGTACTCTGATGTGCCCCATACCCTGTGCCCAGTAACCTGATGTGCACCATACCGTGTACCCTGACCACCAATGTAAGAGACATTCTTAATTCATGACATTAAAAAAAAGTATCGGTATTCGGTATCGGCGAGTACATGAAAAAAAGGATCGGTACTTGTACTCGGTCCTAAAAAAGAGGCATCGGGACAACCCTAATAATAATATTAATAATAATAATAATAATAATAATAATGACAAAGATACATTGTATAATCCTCGCCAGAGAAGAAGAATGTGAAATAATAATAATAATAATAATAAAGATACATTGTATCCCCCCGAACTCAGTGGTTCTCAACCTGTGGGTCGGGAGCCCCTTGGGGGTCAAATGATGATTTGCCAGGGGTCACCAAATTCTGGGCTTTTTCTGAAGATGCTCTCTCAGGAAGGGAGATAAGAGAGGAAGGAACAAAGAAAAAGGGAGAGAAATGAAAAAAATAGAAAGCAAGAAAGACAGAGAGAGGGAGGGGGGAAAAAAAAAATAGGATAGAGAGAGATGAAAGGGAAAGAAAGGAGAACAAAGAGAAAGAGTGGCACATCCTAAAAAGTACTATAAGGGGTTTTAATATTGTACCAGTGGAAGGCACTCAGGGAGCGCTAAATGCCCGTGTGTTAGGGGTGCAAATTACTTGTCTTGCCTTGGGTGCTTTCAACCCATGCTATAAAATAATTTTACTGTTAGGGGTCCCTCCCCACAACTTGGGAAATTTTATTAAGGGGTGACGGCACTAGAAGGTTGAGAACCACTGCCCTAACCAAAGAAAAATAATATAATAATAACAATAATAAAGATACATTGTATCCCCCTAACCAAAGAAAAAGAATGTAAAATAATAATTATATTATTATTATTATTATTATTATTATTATTATTGATGATGATGAAGATACATTAAATCCTCCTAATTAGAGAAGAAGAATGTAAAATAATAACATTATTAATTATAATAAAGATATGTTGTATTCTCCTAACTAGGGATGAGCTCCGCGTTCGACTTGAACATTGTCTGTTCGTACGTTCGGCGAAATTCGAACAAAACGGGTCGTTCGCGCCAAATTCGAGTGACGCGCAATTTAAATTAAAAGAAAAATTCCTTTAAATATTGTACCTGCTGGGGCCCAGATTCACAGAGAATTAGATTCTCGTAGAGTATCAGAAATACACTACGCCGCCGTTTTTTACCTGGCTCTACGTGGAATCCAGGTAGATTTTGTCCAGTAAACGACGGCGGCGTGGTGTATTTCTCCCGTCGCAATCCATCTGCGCGAGTAGGGGGCGTGAAGCATTTAAAATAGGCGCGTTCCCGCGGCGATCGAACTGCGCATGCTCCGTTCGCAAATTTCCCGCCGTGCATTGCGCGAAAACACGTCGTTATGTCATTCGTTGTTTGAGTAGCGTCGTTTACGGACAATCCTAGTCCCGGACGAGTTACGTCAAAAAAAATTTGACGCGTGAACGACGGCCATACTTAACATTGGCTACGTACCGTTAGACCAGCAAAAAGCTGGTCTAACAGTACGTAAAAAAAAATAGACGAAAGCGATTGCGAAGACCACTCGTATCTTCGTGGATCGCCGTAAAAACTCATTTGCATATCCCGACGCATGAAAACGACGCAAACTCCTCCCAGCGGCCGCAAAAATATTGCAGCGTAGATCCGAAGGCTTACGAAGACGTAAGCCTCTCGGATCGAAGCCGCCGTATCATGGTTTGAGGATTCAAACTAGTGATACGGCGCGCAAAATTTGAAATTACTCCTGTCTAACACCAGTTACACAGGCGTAATTGCTTTCTGAATCTGGGCCAGGGTGTCTATAGTTTGCCTGTGAAAACGTCTTTGAGAACCCGGGTCTTGCCCGAGGGAACATGTATCAATGGAAAAAAGTTTTAAAAACGGTCGTTTTTTCAGGAGTCCTGCTCCTACATGTTCCCTGGGGCAAGACCCGGGTTCTCAAAGACGTTTTTCAACAATAACTTGAATATTGGGCTTTAAAATGATCGTTTTTGAATTCGAACGTTCGAGTCCCATAGACGTCAATGGGGTTCTAAATGTTTGCGTGAACGGTCGGTCTGTTCGATGGTTCTGGTGCGAACTGAACGCGGGGGTGTTCGGCTCATCCCTATTCCTAACCAGAGAAGGAGAATGTAATAATAATAATAAGATTAATGATAAGAATAAAGATATATTGTATCCTCCTATCAAGAGAAGAAGAATGTAAAATAATAATAAAGATACATTCTATACTACTCACCAGAGAAGAAGAATGTAATAATAATAATAATATTAATAATAATAATAAAAAAGATAAATTGTATCCCTCTAACCAAAGAAGAATGTAAAATAATATTAAAATTAATAATAATAGTAATAATAATAATGATGAAGAAGATACATTGCATCCTCCTAACCAGAGAAGGAGAATGTAATAATAATAAGATTAATGATAAGAATAAAGATACATGGGGCCAGATTCACAGAGCCCTTACTCCGGTGTATCTCACGTTAGACTGGAGTACTTTCAAATTACGCGCGTCGTTTCATTAGTCTGAATCCTCAAACCATGATACGACGGCTTCGGGCTTCAATCCGACTGGCTTACGTGTTCGTACGCCTCCGGATCTACGCTGCAATAATTTTGCGGCCGCTGGGTGGGGTTCCCGTCGTTTTCCGCGTCGGGGTATGCGAATGAGCATTTTCCGACGATCCACGAAGTTACGAGCGTCGTTCGCAATCTCTTACGGCATCTGTAGTCATCTTTTTGCCGCGTAAAGTTATTCCAGCTTTTATCTGGTCTATAGTTAGACAGCCCATGTTAAGTATGGCCGTCGTTCCCGCGTCGAATTTCAACGTCTTTTTTTTTTTACGTAAGTCGTCCGGGAATAGAAATGTACGTAAACGACGCTACTCAAACAAAAAATGACGTAACGACGTTATTTCGCGCAATGCACGGCGGGAAATTTCTGAACGGAGCATGCGCAGTTCGATCGCCGCGGGGACGCGCCTAATTTAAATGCTTCACGCCCCCTAATCGCGTATTTCGATTCCGCCGCGAGAAATACGCTACGCCGCCGTACGTTACGGGCCAAAATCTACCTGAATTCGTCGTAGAGCCAGGAAAAATACGGCGGCGTAGTGTATCTCTGATACTCAGCGCCAATGTAATTGTATGTGAATCTGGCCCATTGTATCTTCCTATCAAGAGAAGAAGAATGTAAAATAATAATATCATTAATAATAATAATTGTACTACTAGAAATAAAAAAAGATACATTGTATCATTCTAACCAGAAAATAATAATGTAAAACAATAATATGATGATAATAATAATAATAATGATATATATTGCACTGTATCTTCCTAACCAGGGAAGAATGTAAAACAGTAATATAATAATAAGAAGATATGTTGTACTGTATCCTCTTAACCAGGGAAGAATGTAAGATAATAAATAATAATAAAGATAGGTGAATGTGAAAACTATATCCATGCTTGTAAAATAAAATAAAACAAAACACCCAGAAGCTGTGCACGGTGACCCAGACACCAGGCCCAGGTAATAATGAGTAAATAAAGAACAATGGAGTGTAATTCTTATGAATAGCACAAGGCATGTGATATTTGAAATGAACAAAAACAACCAAGTCTGTAATAAAGTGCAATCCTTTACATATAACGGTGTAAACAGATCTCAGTGTTAAAATCTATAAGAAATACGCCGTCGTGTTTGAATTGCATGCAGAGGTGTATTTAGGTTTTGTGCTGCCCTAGGCCTGACTAAACTTGCGCACCCTCTAATTTAAATATGACCCACCCCTTCCTGTCAAAGCCACATCCCTGTCATATTCATGGGAAGAGGACAGAGGGACGCCCTGGGAGAAGGACAGAGGGACGCCCTGGGAGAAGGACAGAGGGACGCCCTGGGAGAAGGACAGAGGGACGCCCTGAGAGAAGGACAGAGGGACGCCCTGAGAGAAGGACAGAGGGAAGCCCTGGGAGAAGGACAGAGGGACGCCCTGAGAGAAGGACAGAGGGACGCCCTGGGAGAAGGACAGAGGGACGCCCTGAGAGAAGGACAGAGGGAAGCCCTGGGAGAAGGACAGAGGGACTCCCTGGGAGAAGGACAGAGGGACGCCCTGGGAGAAGGACAGAGGGACTCCCTGGGAGAAGGACAGAGGGACGCCCTGGGAGAAGGACAGGGACGCCGTGGGAGAAGGACAGAGGGACGCCGTGGGATGAGGACAGAGGGACGCCGTGGGAAGAGGACAGAGGGACGCCCTGGGAGAAGGACAGGGACGCCGTGGGAGGAGGACAGAGGGACGCCGTGGGATGAGGACAGAGGGACGCCGTGGGAAGAGGACAGAGGGACGCCGTGGGAAGAGGACAGAGGGACGCCCTGGGAGAAGGACAGGGACGCCGTGGGAGGAGGACAGAGGGACGCCGTGGGAGAAGGACAGAGGGGCGCCCTGGGAGAAGGACAGAGGGACGCCCTGAGAGAAGGACAGAGGGACGCCCTGGGAGAAGGACAGAGGGACGCCCTGGGAGAAGGACAGAGGGACACCCTGGGAGAAGGACAGAGGGACGCCGTGGGAGAAGGACAGAGGGACGCCGTGGGAGAAGGACAGAGGGACGCCCTGGGAGAAGGACAGGGACGCCGTGGGAGGAGTACAGAGGGACGCCGTGGGAGGAGGACAGAGGGACGCCGTGGGAAGAGGACAGAGGGACGCCGTGGGAAGAGGACAGAGGGACGCCGTGGGAAGAGGATAGAGGGACGCCGTGGGAAGAGGACAGAGGGACGCCGTGGGAAGAGGGCAGAGGGACGCCGTGGGAAGAGGACAGAGGGACGCCGTGGGAAGAGGACAGAGGGACGCCGTGGGAAGAGGACAGAGGGACGCCGTGGGAAGAGGGCAGAGGGACGCTGTGGGAAGAGGGACGCCGTGGGAAGAGGGCAGAGGGACGCCGTGGGAAGAGGGCAGAGGGACGCAGTGGGAAGAGGACAGAGGGACGTCCCCCACAAAGTGCCGCCCTAGGCCTGGGCCTTGTTGGCCTAGGCCAGAATACATCCCTGATTGCATGTGAAATATATCGTGCAAACAGAAAAGAGTTGACATGCAGCGGAGTTCCATCAGAAGACGTTGGGTGATGGAAAGGTGTGCTGGGACCAGAATTGCCAACCGTCAGTAAATTTACAAACAGTTTGGAAAATCGGTAATTTTTGCATCTGTCCGTTATGGACGCGTAGTCTGTATGTCCGTAATGGTCAGATGAAAAAACTACTGATTTTACAAACTGTTTGTAAATTTACTGACGGTTGGCAACCCTGGTTGGAAATGAGGATCAGACACTTGTCAGTGTGATTCCCGTCACCACAATAAAAAAGGAAGGCTTACCGGAGAGAGCCGGCGATCCTCCTTACTCAGGGAGGTCACAAAGCGATCGGTTGGATCTCTGATCTGCTGAAAAAAGAATTCCAAACTTCTCTCCCCGGCAGTCTTGGATCGTATTGAGCAGAAGGTTCTCAGCAGATCGGGGCGTGATAATTAGGAAAAACAGTGGAAAATACTGCGCAGGTCTAATATAAAACAAAAATTGGATTGGTGGCAAAACCAAGCAATCTTAAATAAGAGTAAACGTGAGTGC